>JAQIYI010001256.1:0-12679 GCA_034700265.1 Polyzonium germanicum
GTTTGCGAATTGCGTTTGCGAATTGAGTTTGCGAATTGCGTTTGCGAATTGAGTTTGCGAATTGCGTTTGCGAATTGAGTTTGCGAATTGCGTTTGCGAATTGCGTTTGCGAATTGCGTTTGCGAATTGCGTTTGCGAATTGCGTTTGTGAATTGCGTTTGCATTTGCGAATTGCGTTTGCGAATTGCGTTTGCGAATTGCGTTTGCGAATTGCGTTTGCGAATTGCGTTTGAGTTTGCGAATTGCGTTTGCGAATTGCGTTTGTCAGGTCTCTTCAAGACCAGTCTGAAGACTGGTCTTGCCAATTGTGTGCACGCAAAAATCTTTGCCAACTCTGCTGATCATGCGCCCTAACACTGCACGTATTCACACGCACCTGGCGGGTAACACGTGTTAGCCTCGCTTAGACACATCTACAAGTATTAAATAGCTAGCCTAGTAAAATTATTTATAATTTTAAATACATGTAGACTGAGTAGGTCTATTGTGCAGTGCGATAAAAAAGGTGATTAAACTCTGCTGAGATTCTTAACTCTGATGTTTAATGGATTACGGTCTTTGACTGCCAGCTGGAGTTTGTGAATATCAGTTTGTAATTACTCAAGGCCTACTCTCTCTTTACAACGACCATATATTTAGACGATTGAAAAATTAACGCTCAAGATCAATGATTGACTTTCCCAGTTACGTAATCTTTATGATTGGAAATGTCTTGTGTTCGCTAAAGTCGAATTCGGGTGCTTCCTATGGGAAAAATAAAAACGAATTTAATTAATTAACCGACAACAAACAAGCAAACTAATCTAGATCGACCCTCCCCCCCCGGCTAAAAGGTGGCTAAGCTCACCTTGGACTCCTTCTTGTGCCCTCCAGCCAATAACTTCATAACGACGAAATTTGTTTTGCTCACTTTGATAAGCGAGTTTACCTAATCGAAATATTTGAACATTTTCAAACTAGAGTTCAACAATTTAAACCATTGCAATAATTAATTTAAATTGCATGGAAACTAAACGACTGGTAGTCTTGTTAAGACTAAACTACGCGCGTAATTAATTACAATCAAGTGAAAAGGAATAATTCCTAAATATTAAATACTTAAAAATACTTATTGCCATAGTTATTCTTAACCAATTAAAAAGTATTCCAAAATAATTCTTCGAAATTAATTTAGAAAATAATTCTTGCAAGTAATCTATTACAAAAATTAAAAGGTTGTTCTTGCAGATTAATTCACGACTAGTTTCTCCCAATTGATTTCCAACAAATTTGAGATGTCTACTGATTCCTGATATATATTTGTACGTGTATACTGATAGGTGAACTTACTTCTTCAGTTGAATTTGGCACGCTTTCGAATAAAAGTTTCGCCTGATGAAAGTATTTGCAAGCTGCAACGTATAATTCGGCTGATGCGGACGACGACGACAAATCACTTGGCGTTGTTAGTGCGGCTACGGTCGCCTCTCTATACTGCTGGTAATGGACGGGCGGCGGAGTCATGACGCTCCCGAATGGTGCGAAACGATGCTCGTATCGGACTTGCTCGCAGTCGAACTCCAGTTGAAGTTTACGAAGTTTACCGTCCACTTGGAATCCGACCAACGCCTGTACGTAGATCGGATTAAACGAATATGAAACACTATAAAATGAAAGTGCGAAAAGTCGCGCTAAAGAGCAACTAAGTTATTCATTTGAGCAGCTTACCTTGCAGTATCCACCGCACAGGTTATGACATGCTTGCGTGATCGTTATCTCTTGTCCGTGTGGCCGGACCTTCTTCTTCTTCTTGTTCTTCTTCGCACTTTTGCCCTTTTGCTGTTCTGAGCATTGCAATTGATTCAATTAGGATTAGGCACACTTAAACAAAACATAAAACCTAAGATTAAAAATTAAATAAAAGAAAAATGTCCTCTAGAAACATATGCTGACCATAGACGGACTCTTGTTCCAGCAAGAATCCGTTGGCCCTGGATAAGGCGGACACCATCCATCCATAAAGAAACTCGAAGAGGTACCAAAACACGTAATGATACTCATGGACGCCATACAACTCCAGCTCGAATCCGCTGAGCACGAAGAGTATCATGATGCGAAGCGTGTGGTAGAGGATCCAAGTACCAAAACAAGCGAGGTGCTGTCGAGGACTGTCCAACCTTTGACAAGCATTGTGAAGGTACGCATCCACCTTGTCCGCCTTAAAAACAACAACAACATGGTTAAAGTGGTAAAGTTCAACAAAGGCAAGACGAAAAGAAAAAAAAACGACAAAGAGCGCGTACCTCGTCCTGCAGATTGGCGAATTCTTCTAGGATGACGGCAAGTTTGTCGCGCTGTCTCGCCCTGTTGTGGCCCATCAACTGTATTAGCGAGGAAAATGGGCGGACACAGTGTCCAAGGAACGTATCCACATACTCCTTGGCCTGCGCGTTGTTCAGCAAAGTAGATTTCGGCATGAGAGCGGGCGGACTGATAAACGCTCTAGCTGCGCTGCGCAATACGTCGGACAGAGCCTGAGTGCCGAAGACACGATTTGATTGCTGTAAGTACACAGATTGTGCGATCGAACGTGATAACACGCAAGGGTTTTGTCGGCTGAACACCACAAAGAATTCCTGAAATAAGAGAAAATTAAAATTGCAAATTCAATTATAAGATTAATAAAACAAAACAAACTAACTCCCAATTAAAACAATGAAACATTCATCAAAATTAAAACAAATGAACCAGTGATTAAAATATCAACCATAAATTAACTTTTTCATTAAAATAGAATTGTATAACAAATAATATTACCTTTAAATTGTAAATACAAATAAATGATAGTTTATCAAAAGTAATTAAAAAATAAATAAATTATCAATTGCAAACAAAACATAAATAAAAAAATATTTTAAATATAACACTCACGAGGGCCGAGTGGAAGGCGGTGCAATTGTGCACCGAGTAAACCATTGCAAATCGGTTGACGAGCTCTTCGAAATAATTGATCGCTTCCGTGCGACCCTTGATCTTGATGTAGCGTGGAAAGGTCGGCGGCAATAGCCGCTGGTTGACGAGCGGTTCAAATCCCATCATCATTGGGTAATCGGCTGGTGCGCACGTTTATCCCACAATTAGAAGAAGAAAAAAACAAGTCAGGCAAGCAATAACGATTCCAATCAACAATAGGATCAAATAAGCTTACCTCTATTTTGTCCGTCCAAATTGAGCTCGGGTTGAAGACCAAGATCGATGGTTGACTTTATTATAGGCAAAAGCTCGCGACACGTGTTCATATACTTGACTACGTCCTCCATTTTGGATCCCTATTTTTTAAATAAGTAAAAAAATATTTTCTCATATTAGAAATGTCAATAACTAGGCTTAACTATGAGTAATTATGGTAATAGAATTAACATTGTTTCTACACTCACTTCTTTTCGTCCGAACGACAAAAGGATCTGGTAGAACATGCGACAAAATTTAATTCGTGATGCGAGTGCGACGGCTTTATTGTGCTGAAATCAGAAATGAAAATAATAAGTACACGTACTTTAAACCTTTCTGTAGTGGAAAAAAAAAATGCCAACCTGTTCCTGGACTAGGGGTTCCCACTGTTCACCCTGTTTGCTCCTCGTGCTCTTCACTCTTCGCTGCAGTTCATCCTCGACCTCCTTCAGCATGCTGGCCACTTTACCCTCGAACATTTCCATCGTGAACTTGTAGCCGTAGACCACAGCCTGGAAGTCTTCCTGCTAAACAAAATAATCTTTAAACACAATTCGTCTGTAATAATGTAATATGATGAATCACAGAATGAAAATATTCATGCGAGCCATAAAATTTCCGATATAAATTAATCAGCAAGGTTTGTCAAAATATAAATTAAACAATAAATTAATTGAACTAACAAATCCATTGAACTAGAAAATTCATTTAATTAGGCCTACATGTAACAGAGAAATGAATTGTTCAATAGAAGTATTCGGCCAGATCAAGAAAATGTCTCGACCTCCTCATAAACGCAGGTCTTGACGACCACGTCTCGAATGAGCTCGACCAAATTGAGCACGCAGACGCTGAACGCTTTGATACACTTGTCTTTTATCAGGCACGGCTTATGAAGATACAAGTTGGTGAGCACCGTCTGCGCTAAAGAGTGACCTTCGAGCCACGTGACGAGACAGGCTAAGGTGGCGTCCACGATGCCAATCTGCTCTTCGATCGTCAGTCCTTCCAGTTTCAACATTCCAGCCTGAATAAATAGTCAGTAGGCCTAAACTGATTTTGTGACTTGACAATCGACACGCAAATAAACTTTCTACGTTTAGACATATGTCTGAATCGTATTATCTCGAATCTGATATCGTATTATAGTTTGTTTCCATTGCTGCACTTTAATATACATGTATAGTAGCTCACCACGACGGCCTGATCAAAATCCAACGCTTTTCTGCAGCCTCTGTTGCACAGCATTCCAGCGTCCATCTTGGGATCCATCATCTCGATGGCTGACATAGCCTCGAACAATCCGAACCTAAAAATCGATAACTATATATTAAGCTATTGTAGCTACCTACATTTTAAACGTAGCTAATAGGCCTAATCTAAACTTTTAGTCAACAATTAAATATAAGAAAAAGACTACTTACCCGTCATCATGAAGCAGCTCACCCAAATCCAATTCTGTAAACGAAATTGGAATCAAAAAGGTTTTAACAGCCTGTTTGCTCAGTTATTTGCTCATGTTAACATTACACGTCTGCATGTTAGTTTTTAACTTTTGATGCATCAGAAATTTAAGAATTAATTAAAGATAGAGCGTGTTCACAAGTCCCACGAGTCACAACCTTTAGTGGCTTCGAAAAAGTCCAGGGTCACGTCCGTCCAACAGTAATTGATGTCAAAATTCGGTCGCCTGGGCACATTTTTATCACTGAAAAACAAAAGATCATAGACTTGAGACTGAGAGCCTTGGCAATTGAGAACTCTTCGGTGTATAGAGCCATGCCACACGAGAATTATTGTCTATTCTTGAGACAGAGCTATCTGAGGATTAGTCTCTAAGCCGCCAGACATCTACCTGGCCTTAAGACAAACGCGTCTAATGACTATCTCCTTGTGACTAAAAGCCTAAAAGGCTTCAGTTAGGTCGATTATCGCTCTAACACTGTAAGCACCAAAGTCAATGAGTTTAGTACACACAGTGTTACACTGGATGACTAAGTCATCCACTGCAATCTGGTCCAAGGACTACTAGACTAGGGCTGGTATCACTAGCGGGTGTAAGGCGATTCGCCAGAGTGACTCGAGCCTTGCTCACTCGTGTTAACCTATGGGTGAGCACCGCTCGAGTCCCTCTGGAGAATCGCGTTATACCCGCTAGTGATACCAGCCTAGGAAAGTTTCCCAGAATAATTGTACACAGGCCTAATGAGAAAATCTTTTCTTTCTTACTCATGGGCGTCGTAGCGGCCATGATGAAAGCTAGACTCGCTTTTAACAGTTTTGGTGCGTTCGGTCGTCATCTTTGTCGCTCAAGCGACCATGAAAATACATCAAATATAATATGTTTGTCAAGATAAAATTCGCGCAGATCCAAGAAAGTTCACAAAAAAAGGATAACTGTAAGGGCGCCGCCATCTTGTAGAGTGAAGAGAGTGTAAAGAGCGAGTTCAAACGCGTAGAAACATACGTAGCTCTTTTTGCACCAACTAATCTAAATATTAAAAGAAACGGAACCGGAAACAGATGTCTGCTACTAGAGAAGAAAATGGCTGAAAACTGAAATATTGGCGGCGTTTTGATTTTGAAATGTTTGTAGATCGAAGTATCTTTTAGTTTTTTAATTGTTAAATAGTAAAGAATAGTTTTAAATTATAGTTGTTAGATAATCATGCAACAAGACAATAGTATGGAGAAAGCGGATCCCGCAAACAGTGATGAATTCGAAGAATTAGTTCAGCCCAGTCCCAAGGTTAAATTGTTGAACACTGGAAAGGCGGGTATGGAGAGCGTGGATGTAAAGACGGCAAGCGAAATTATTCTGAACGCTTCTAAAGGATCGAATTTCTACGCGAGGCAACAAGAAAAACAAAGAGAAGTCGATCGTAGGATCGACGAAATGAGGAATCAGTTGTCAAGGCTCACGCAAGAACAGATAAGCCAAGCCAGACACAAGGTCATATTTAACCAGCAATTTAACCATAAGCTTATATAATTAGTTAATTATAAGCATATGGGTACTTAATGACATTTACTTTTTTTTTTATATCGTTTGATTACAGATGGATCGCTTGGCTGAGCAGCTAGAGCGCCAAAGGAATCTGAGCCGAGTCATAGTTCACATTGACATGGACGCATTTTACGCAGCAGTCGAGATGCGAGATGATCCCAGTTTGATGACCATACCGATGGCAGTCGGTGGTTCGCAAATGCTGGTCAGTGTTAAACATTTGGAACCGGTATGCACCGCGTCGTTTTATGAATGTATCAATCTCCATTTGTTAATCCCTGTTGCGCAGTGCACATCCAACTACCACGCAAGAAAGTTCGGCGTTCGAGCTGCCATGCCTGGTTTTATCGCCAAGAAACTCTGTCCCAGTTTGCTCATCGTGCCCTGCAACTTCGAGAAATACACTCGAGTCAGCGGAGAAGTGAAAGAGATTATTGCCAGTTACGATTCAGACTACTGTTCGGCGGGTTTGGATGAGGCATACTTGGACATCACACATTTGGTAG
This sequence comes from Polyzonium germanicum, assembly GCA_034700265.1. Classification (NCBI taxonomy): domain Eukaryota; kingdom Metazoa; phylum Arthropoda; class Diplopoda; order Polyzoniida; family Polyzoniidae; genus Polyzonium; species Polyzonium germanicum. Next base: position 6,724 of record JAQIYI010001256.1, read on the forward strand.
ACGCGATGGCTGAGTCTAGTCGTCAACGTCAGTCGGAGGATGTCGATGGGAGAACAGAGGATCAGAGAAAGACGCGAGAAGATATCGCCAAGGAAATTGTCAACGAGATGAGACTAAAAATAACGGAAAAGACGAGTCTAACTGCCAGTGCAGGTTAGGACGTTATTTTGGATCACAGAATATCGTAAACAGTGTAAACTTAGGTTAAAGAATTGAAAAATAAAATTAGCCCACATGTGAATAAAACTTTCAATACCGATAAATAAATTACTGGTATGTTTCCAAATGCGATTGTAGGCCTATGTTCTTAAACTAACATTTAAAATAGATTCTCTCCTATTTAAAATCAAATAAGTACTCAATTTGAAATATAAAAATAATAAAATCTATATTTAGATAAAACTATATGAGTAGTAAAGAGTAGTAATGAATGCAAAGAATGTAAAGAAGGCAAAGAATGTAAAGAATGTAATAATGTGTTTTCATAGGAATCGCTGTGAACAAAATGTTGGCTAAAATCTGCTCAGACAAGAATAAGCCAAACGGACAATTTCTTCTAGATTTTAACAGAGACACGATCATGCAATTTGTGAAGGATATGCCCATATCAAAAGTATGTGGTTTCTCTGTTTTTAGTTTTAAAATTTTTGAAAATTCATATATTACAGTTTGTCGTTATAAATCTGTCGAATCATAAACACGGTTGGGCTAATTTATACTGCAGGTTTGTGGAATTGGTAACGTGACAGAACAGTTGCTAAACGCGTTCTACGTGCGCACAGCAAGTGATCTGTGGGAACGTCGAGACGTACTGGCGGCTCTTTTCTCAGAAATATCCGCCGATAATTTCCTGAGAATCTCGCTTGGTTTGGGCAGCACTACAGTACCGAGGTACATGTATTTGCTATTTATTGGGTTTATACTTCTATTAAAGTAAAAGTAATTTAACTGATTTTGTTTGAATACGGGTCTCACAGTGAGGACTCAAGGAAATCCATCAGTGTTGAAAGGTGAAATAAAAATGCTCCCTATAACAATAGATACAAAAAATAAATAATTGATTGTACAAATAATATTATAAATACATAAAGATTAAATAAAGTATAAAAAATAATATAAAAAGTAAGTTAAAATAAATAATCTTAAAAATTAATTTCTTGGCTTAAGTTAAAATTATTAACATAAAAAGCAATGGTTATTTATGAAGCAATTCCTATTGTATCATGTGCAGGACATTCAGAGACACGTCTGATCCAAATGAATTGAAGCAAAGATGCAAGGAACTGTGCAAGATGTTGAGTGAAGACTTGAAAAATGAGCGCACAGTTGTGCGTGATGTTATACTTCTACTTATAAGTTAATATCAGTAAAACGAATAAGGTTGCCTAGGGGTTATAAGGAGGGAGTTGGACGCGACTTGAGACTATCTTTCCAATCTAATCCTATGGAGTTAGTCTCAAGTCGCGTTCAAGTTTCCTTTAAAATCCTTAGATACCAACCTTAGAAAACAAAAGTGACTATCAACCTTATTGTAATGTTGTTGTTGTTTTGCAGGGAAAAACTTTGACTTTGAAGCTGAAAACGTCGACATTTCACGTTAAAACTCGAGCCAAATCGCTGCAGTGCCACACGTCAAATGTCGACTCGATCAACATCATCGCTCAGAGTCTTCTGGAACACGAAATGAAGTTCAATAGCACGGCGGCGGACTCTGCATCGCCTAAACTGCGATTGATGGGCGTGCGAATGTCGTCCCTGCTTGACGAGTCAGAACTGGCCGGTCGTCAACGAATCAAGCAATTCACGCTCGACGAATTCGTGAAAAATGGAAACCAAGTGCCGGAGCTTGTGGAACGAAGAATGGAAACCTGCATTACTGAAATTGAACAATCGGAGGACGTCCAGGAAGCAAAAACGATTCAAACGAAAGGATCGAATGAAATTGTTTCAGATTGGATTTGTCCGGTTTGTCAGCGGGCTGTTAAGGTCAGGAATGGAGAGGAAGACGAAAAGAAGGTAGTCGCCTTCAATAAACACATCGACAACTGTCTCAACAGGAAAGCTGTAAAAGAAGTGCTGGAATCGGATGAAGACCAGTACAGAACGAAGCTAAAGCGAATGGCGCAAACGAAAAATGCTCAGAGCGGTGGAAGCAAACGATCCAAACTGAACGACGCTGGTACTTCGGGCACTGCAACGATCGACAAATTCCTGACGTCATCAAACAATGTATCCTTAACGTAAGGTCTTTATATCAGCATATTTATTACATTCAACCAAGAATACCGGTATTAGATTACAATTTATAGGCCTATCTAAAGCCTGACATATACCACAGTGTAGATAACCATAGTGTAACTTCTCTACACTGTGCATATACTGTAAGACAGTTGGACTGTCATGACTGTGTTGGTACAACAGAATTTGATGCAGTTTTATAGTACATGTGGTGAGTTTTGATACGGTATACGATAAAACTGCATCAAATTATGGTAGGGTTTTAGGTACAGTTTTTAAATTTGTTTTAGGTTTCTAAGGCAGTCGTAAATAAACTAAGCCTATAAACGCTAGAAAATAAATTAAGGTAATTTGGATTGTTTATTTATTCTTTGTCAGTTTAATTTTCTGTTTAATTTCTTGATGAAAATTTCCTTAAGTCTCTTAGATTTCCACTTTATGGTTGATTCTGACTGTGCAGTTTTCATCAATCAGCCAGTTGCAGCATAACAAACGGTTCCGTCGGGTTGCGCGATAAAAATTGCACAGTCAAAATCAGAATAATTGATAAACGAGATTTGGAACACTTACATGGTAACATCAAGACTCAGTCCATCTGGCTGTCCTCCTTGATCACATCGCTGTTCTCTCTGCGCACGCGCGTGACTGCGTTTGCCTCGCCTTTGATTCGGATGCGTTTCAGCCGCTGTCTTCTGACCTTCTCGAGGCTCTTCTTTACGCGAGCTCGAACCACGTCCGGAGCGATGGACGCCGTGGTTGAGACGCTGCGCACTTCGCTGTACTCGTCGGATTCGTCGTCCTCTGAAACAACGTCTCTGAACGGAACGAACGTCTTGTTATCCATCCTGAGGTTTTCCAGGCTTTCTTCTTCATCATCATCTTCTAAGTGGCGTAGCTCCACTCTTTCCGAGGCATCGTTGTCTTTCGTTTCAACTTTGAGCTCATCATCGTGGCACTCTTCGCGTTTCGCCAAACTATGGACATCCAAAGGGTCCTCATGATCTTCATCGTCCTCTTCGTCGGATTCTTTCTGGATGGCCAGTTCCTCGTCCAGTTCTTGAGCCATTTCTTTTGTGAATCCACTAGCAGCTACTTCGACGTCCATACTGTCTTCACGACTAGAATCATTAGAAATATATGTAAAACAATATCAGTATGAAAAGAAAACAAACAAACAAATGTGAATGCGCAGATAATTACAGTATGTCAGCGAACGTCGGAAAAAGTTCGCTCTCATATCCGAATCGTTTCTTGAAGAATTCCCTAACGCAGTTCACGTCCCGGTCGAAATACCTATAAAGAAATTTTGACATTCTGGTTTAAAGTTTACTTTTTATTTCATTTTTTTCTTCATTAAATTACTGCATTGTTGGTTTTTGTTTTTCTTTATATTGATCTAGTTTCGACCTACGATTTTTTGTTGTTATTTTTTCTGAATTCTAATCTAGAGACAAGTTCCTTTTATTTTAAAAACAATAGTGTTCGATACCGAACTGTTTCGTCTAGAATGTTAGACCCTTAATTTGTAGGCCATGGATATTATCAAATAATTCTTCTAGGTAAGGCCTACCATTCGGCGTTTGAATGCGACGTGGATACCATCTGCGGAAAATCGATCAGAGTGGGTTCATCGTCGCCGCCCAACATGATGTTGAACTCGTTGAAGTCGCCGTGAATGACACCATGATTGGCGAGTCTCAACAGAATATCCATTAGGTTACTGTACAAGTTCGCTGGATCGGCCACTTCGTGCACTTGACACCTAAGAAAAGAAAAATGGTTTTAACATTACAAATCTAATAAACAAAAGTAAAATAAAATATACAAGGCCTTGAGTAGTGGCGTGCAACTTCGTAGGGAAATATACGCTCACATGGGATATCCTGGCAGTAGCTCCATGATGACGCAGTGTCGATTAAAATCAATTGGTTTTGGAACAGGAAAGTCCCTGTCGTAGAGTGCCTGATGAGATTACCAAAGCAGATAATAAGTGAACAGGCCTAACTATACTGTAATTTGTGTAAAATGGTAAAGCACCTTCATGTATGCGAATTCTTTGACGGCAGCCAGACGCGAGAGATACAACCACGAAACCTTGTTCCTGTGATTGTGATAATCTCGCTTCTCCCTCAATTTCCGAAACGAAGTTCGTCCTAGCCTGCGTACAGTTTAACCAAATCGCGTGGACGTATTAATTGCATTTTTGCCACAGCGTGACAAATAGGCCATCATGTGGCCACACATTTCTATAATTTTTTTTGATAATGTTACTAAGTGGGCATCAAGTCCTATTGCATACATGTTAATTATGATAGGATAGTTTTCGGGGTCAACAGGTCACATGGACCGAATTAAGAGACGCGCCCTATAGGTCATTTCAGATTAAAAATCTGATTAACCATCGGACAAACAATTGACGCAACCGCAGAACGTGGACCATCCAAATATTCTTAAATATTGCGATTACTTGTATGCCTAGACAATTGGTAAATAAATTAGAAGATTTGTACCTGTGCAGCTTCATGCACAGTTGCTTTGATTCGCCATCGGCCACGATATAGATGTCAGATTCCTTGCCGACGCCGATCTGCTGACCGACAGATGCGACCACATTGCGCGACGCCAACACCTTGAGGGCCAGATAGTCGTAGCCAGCGTTCGTCAGGCGATACCCATCGTCTACGATAAATTATTACCGATTTTTAAAACATGATTTAAATAAAATTGATGGGCTTGAATGATACACGACATATTTAGCCGACCAAATTAATCATCACCCTATATATCTATAGTTTCAATTTATATATATATAGAACGCACAGTGTTTGCCCCGCTCGTAGGTTAGCAGCTTGTTCTTGGTCAGCTCTCTGAGGACCTTGTGACAACCGCCGTGTTTGAGGTTCGCGATTGACACGATCAGCGATCCAGGAACGAGTTCGTGGTTCTTCATGCCCATCTCAACCTGCAAGAGCGTCACAATGAAAAAATATCTTAATAAAAAGGCGCTGAAATTCACACCGCCGTCCAAATTGTGCTTAGCTTGAATTGGACAGGCTCATTTGTCACTGAACTTGTGTTAGCAAGTTGAAGAAAGAAAGAGGGCTCTAGACGCACGGGCAAAACTAATGCGAATAACGTACACCGCATGACGGCACTAGATCCCTTCAAACAGCGGTGCATGAAGGTCTAGTTTGCTTCTCTTTCTTTCGTCAACGAGCGGGATCCAGCAACGTGGTGTCTACCGAATACTTACAGCCGTCAGCACCCGGAAGTCCTCCCTGGACATGTAGCGAAGTATGGCAACGTTCAACTTCCCCATCGCGCTATTCGGTCTCACGGGAACAATAGTCGCACACTTTATTGTTCTAAATTATAAAATCATAGTCGTTCTGTGATCCTAGGCGAATAAATTCAAGATGAGGGACATGTAAAAGAACACAAGGTGGCGGCCATCTTTGAAGGAGCCTAAGGAGGTGCTTGTCAGCGCCCTCTAGGAACAACTCAATAAGCAAGCAGATATTAAAAAAATACAAGGCGCCTTGTTTTTAGACGCCCCCGTCGGGAGCCCTCAGTCAGGACTCAAGAGCACGGTCTTACATACAGGTCTGGAAACTCCCTGGATTTTCTGGTTCCCGTTTTTAATACTAAACCTTGCGGCCGCTCGATGTCGCTGCGATCGAGCTAGTACGTATCGAGCACCGTGGTATCGAGCACGGTG
>JAQIYI010001257.1:0-12676 GCA_034700265.1 Polyzonium germanicum
CTGCTATTTATTATTTATGTATCAATCGTTTTGTTTATTATTTATTTATAGGGTGTCTGTAATTGGGTTTGCTTGTTGGCACCCTTATTGCTAAAAAATTAACTATGATGAGTGATGACGCTATTCAAGGTAACAATTTTGCTCGCCAAAATTCGTCAACAGATACCCGCCTCTTAATGCATATTGCAAAGCTTAAACTGCAAGCTTGAAAATATAATTATGAAAGCTTACAAATTAGCGCTAGTTGCGTTTCCGCAGTGTACCTTTTCGCACGTCAGTTGTCGCACGATGTGGCGCACGACCAAAAAGAAAGAAACAAAAAAAACATGGCGGAAGTTTTAATGTTCATGACGAATTTTTATTAGGTCTAATGTAGCTTTCTGTAGATACATGTATGTAATCCATCTAAAGATGACAGAAAAGGCCAAATATCCTCCTAGGTTAGGCCAATATTCGGGCCACGGATAGGCCTATACCTGCTCGTGATTGGCAGGTTTTCGTTGATTTTGTCAACATTTTTTTTTTATACAACGTCGCATTTTTTATATCTTTACGTCTTACGTAAGACGATATACTGTATGTATATCCTCAAGTTTTTCTTAAGAACTAGTGGCCTAGGCTGGGTATATATGGCGATGAAGGTATTTTTTTCTTCTTCTTCGTCGTCGTCTTTCCATCCCTTTTTCTCAGGTTCAGTCCCAATTTTAGTAAGTCAAGCGAGCAACAAGGCACAACCAGTGACATCGAGCATTTTGCCATGAGAAATCCTGCAATTCGGAAGGATTTAAGAAGAAGAAAAAAGATCCAAGAAGATTTTTTTTTCGGTTTTTTTTTCCTTATCCGGAGGTTTGAAGATGAGAAGGAGTTGCTGGGTCTAGCAAGCTTAGCATATTGGACAAAATGAAAATGCGCAACTGTTGCAGGGGGAGGTAAAAACAAAAGACGGCGAATCACAGAAACTAGATGTGATTTTAATGGGAAATTTGAATTTAGAAATACGGGAGGCACTCTTGAGAGATATCGGTAAAAAAAATCCACGTAGAAGAGAGGGAAACGTCGAGACGGTCTCCATTGGCTCAGGCTCAGGGCTATAACTAACTTTTTGTACTAATCGGGATGTGAAAGGCTCGCCTCCGGGCCATTTTGGATTCTGTTTCTTGTGCACACCTTTTTTTTTTTTTACTATATTTTATGATTTGTATCCAAATTGTGTCAACCAGTTTGCTCGTTTGACTCCTTTTTGTCGGCTCAAAGCTTCTCCTAGAGAGCGAGAATATCGCGTTAACCTCAATGATGTCATCACGTTATACCATTTTCTCTTTGCGCACGATTGAAATTGATTGACTCGTGTTTGTGGGTGTGTGTGTGTGGTTCACATGGTCACGTGTCACTCAGTGAAACCTGTAGCTCTAAACGCATCCCCTTTCTGTACATAAAGATCTCGACAGTTAGGCCTACATTTTAAAGAAAATTGCCTAGGCCTACATACAATGTACATGTATGTGCCGGTATAGCCACGTATTTTTTTTAGGCTTCGCTTTGTCGCCGCTAGGAGCGCGCCGGTGCTCAATGTTAAATCGCAACCCTGTTTCCCTTTCCTGGCACATGCGCAACGTTAGCTCAAAGAGAGTGTTTCCCTTTCAAGGTGGCTAGCAGACGAAGCTCTGTCACTGGATGCCCTCGCTCACAGACGATATGCTGGTAGTTTGGCCGTATGTGTGCTGTTGGGGTTTTGACGATTTTGGGTATGGCGATTCATTCCTGAATGCCATGTAGGCCCATACACCATGTAAACCGGAAATGATCGTCTTCTGCTAGCCACCATTAAAGTAAAACCCTCTCATAGAGCCAACATTGAGCAGCGGCCATGAAAATACAAAACTTGGTCATGATTTCTTAATGAGCACTGCAGCGCTCATAGCGCTTAAAATATGAAGCTTAAAAAAAAACATGGCGTATCTCTATATATTAATGGTGGTAAAGTGGGTTTTCACGGTGCGTTCCCCCTCTTTCTTCGCTTTGAAGGCTTAAAGCGCTTCGATCTACCAGGCTAAGCCTCAGGCGCAGTGACGCCCGTCGACAAGGCGTTCCGCCGGCGGGACGATTTGTATCTTATTAAAACCCATGTTTTATTTTTTGTATTCTGTGATCAATGTAACTCATTGTTTATGGCGTAAATGGAAATCCATGAAAAGCAATTCCAGTTCATGATACCGCTATCAGCGCCACTAATTCAAACTTCAAATTGGAGTAGTTCCCCTTTAAAAGTAAAGAAACTACACTCAGGCTGTGGTGTCACTACTGCGTTTAAGCACCAAGCTGCATTCATTAGTCAGCTGTCTCAACGAGAGAAATGGTTTGAGCAACCAATAGTTATTCACTAGCTGCGTTTAGGGGTTGGCTCAGCTGTGAGTTGTGACATTGAAAAAAATTGAGCCATGGCTTGTGCTTGAGCTAGCCAGGCCAGTACAATGCATTGAGCCCGTCAAGCTAGTTCTTTTGGCGCATTTATAAAGAACATCTGCCGTCCACTGTGGACAACTAACTGGACATCATCATAATTACAAAAGCGCTTCAGCCTTTTGCGTTCGCGTAATTTATATTTACTGCGTGTTAGCTAGCGTCAAACATTCTCACGAGGCGAATTATACCTTACGCATTAATGGCGTGGGTGCAGGAATCTTGAGTGTAATCTATGGGAGGGACTGCACTTAGTAGAGTCCTGCTAACTCTCCTGCTTTTTATTTCTATTTTTATGTGTTTTTTCTGTCTTTCTGTTTGTCCAGCCTGGGGTCTGCGCAGAGTTTGCAGCTTCCTTGCGCTAAAATACAAGCACTTAAGTTTGATCCATAAGTCGAGGCGTTATAGTCCTACACATCTATTGTGTACGTGTGATGCTTCGTTCGTAAGGTTTAGGGCCTAAACCGAGAAGGAACGCATACATACAAGAGGACACACACGAGCACACAGAAAAAGAGACAGTCGTGTAACATATAATAGAAATCATGAGTTCAAATTGCCCCCTCGAGTCCACTGTCATAATCCTCTGGACCTGACACGTGATCCCTGTTGGACGCAAACAAACATACGCACACGCAAACTGTCTCTTGTAGGCTAGTGTTGTAGTAGGAACTGTACATGTTACTCTGTACTGCAATGTATTGTGCACATGTCTACATGTATATGTCGTCGATTTCTTCCTGTTTTGGGCGAGTTATTGCAGCGCGCGTCTCCTCAGAACAGCGGGGAATTGCAACGACGGAGACAAGCAACAGAGAAATAAATGCCTGTGTGCGACAAGCGCCGCCCCGCCGCCATGTTTTGCTCCAGATTATGCTCAGTAATATGCTGCTCAGAAGGAACTAGCCAGATAGATAATGTTTGGGGCAGGCGTGAGCAAGCTTTTTTCTTGATGGGCCACATCTTATGCTCAGTTTATGCTACTCCGTTGCATGCGTTACAACCATGTTTCGACATCATACCGTGCGTCAAAAGGCAGCCATTTTTTGTTTGTAAGCGATTGCGACTGCGTTGGTAATATTTCAAGAAATGTGTGTTGTATGACGTCATGCAATGCGTCTAGCCAATTAGAGGAGGCCATGACCATCAAACATCAGATGTTGTACATAGCCATTAATAGATGGCGACACTGTTGCTGGTTGTTTTTCTTGCTTGTTGCTTTCTTATTCTGGATGAACTTGCACAGCTTTGCATGCGTTCCAAACTTGCAACGTGACGCATGCAACGGAGTAACGTAAACTCGGAAATACAGAGGTCTAGGCCTACTTATATCCAGAATTATTGGGGGGCGGGGGGAATTAAGCAGAAATTCTTGCTCCAATAGAAACGAAGCATGACGTCATGTAGAGTCATGTTTTCACTTCCGGCAATTGCTTAAAATTAAAAACAAATGGTGTCTCAATTAGGTAGTGATTCTATAGATCAAGAAACGTTCACATGCAGAAGCTGGAGTGGTCGGCGCCATTTTGAATTTGAGAATGAATTCGTCATGATAAATACGTCACACATTTTACGTCACCATATTGCGTTGGCTGGTGGGAACCGAACGCACCGTTTCATGAGGGAACTCCCCTGGCTCAGTTGGTTAGAGCTCGCCTCTACTTCTGAGCGCTGGGGGTTAGGAGTTCGATTCCTTCCTGTATCCCTTGGGTGTTTGTCTTGTTCCTTGGTTCTGCTAGGGCCTAAGGGTCTGTAATTGTGTCCACAGGACCTGATGACCCCGAAATCCTATCATTATCATTATTACGGCTTTTTTGTAGCGCTCAGCGCCACTGTAGCCCGGCGCAATAGCGTCTGGTGGGAATCCACCCTTTCGGAATGTAAATGCGGCGCTCGCGGGCCCTCAGGTTGCGCATGCCTGCCATAGATAATGATTAGGAGTCGCCAGCCTTAGAATTGTGTTTCGCCAACAGTCGTGCAGCTATTCTCGCTACTCCTTCAGCTTCTCCGAAGACTCCAAATCCTCACGAATTATAGCCGCATGTGTCCAGTGAAGTACTTAATGTAATAGGGGCCTCGCAGTAGCTTTGTTTATTTTCTCGCTAGACGAGGTTGCTTGCTTGGAAAGAATGAGGACTGGGCTCGAGTCTGTGTGATCGATGATGGTCGCACTGGTCGAGATGTCTCGATTGTCCGCCTTATTTCCGCTCGCAACCCCCAGGCCCCCTCAAGCGCAAACATCATGGACAACATACTTGTAGGCTACATACGCACAGACGACCGAAAATCTTTTGAGCGAGTCTTTTTCACTTCTTTTCGCTATTATTTCACTAAACGGAAGTATATAAAACACTTGGCGCGTCGAGAAATAAAATACATAAAAAAGTCATGCTGCCATGTGACCGGAAGTGACAAAAAATTCCTACTTTTTTATGCTCAGAGGCAATTCTTGCGTTGCGTTCTTTAACTGTGATCGATCTAACTCGGTGATTGTGCTTTCGGTTTTGTATCCTTTAAAAAAAGTTCCTAGTTTGACCGTTTGCTGTTTCAATCTTCTTATATTGTAGGTCCATTCCCACAAGAAGAATACGACGCCGGGTTCTGGCTGATTCCGGAATTAAAAAGATACAACAACAAAAATCCTTGATCAATACGGAAAAAAAAAAATATGCATTTTTTTACGGGGTATGGGTGTGGTGCATCCCTTTGAAATACTTTACATTTTATATCTTACAAGTGTTAGTTTTTGCAGTGAACGCGTAAAATAACGATCCCTCAAGCACTACTTGAAACAAACTAAACTAAATTCTAGTCCCAAGTCGCGGGTTTTGATCCCTAACTCCTTTACACCATGTTAACCGGAAAAATGAGCGTCGTCTGCTATCCGCCATTAAAAGACGACTTTGCCATTGAATCAACATTGAGCAACCGCCATGAAAGGGCGACCGGGTGACAATTTGGCATCGAGCGCCGCAGCGCTCCTAGTGGCGATAAGGTGGAGCCTAAAAATATTACATGGTGTATTGACGATTTCTCCAGGAAGTCCAGGTGGTCACGTGATCCATATACAATAGATAGACACCGCCTTAATGCATTCAGACAGTGAGAGAAAATATGCCCACATGGTAGCACCACCGTCGCCTAATTTGTGACGTTTCAAAAGGACTGTCAGGCGACAAAAGTCGTTGAAGAAGCAGACGACCCTAAATTTCTGTTGATAAATTTGAAATGGCGGCAAATGAACGTTTTCAACGGCATTTTACGATCGTCGACTGCTTCTTCAATGACTTTCGTCGCCTGCATGCTAGAGTCCGTTTGAACTTTGAAACGTCACAAATTTACAACGGTTGCGCCAACTGGTGGAGTCTTATCTATAGGCCTACACCGTGTAATATTTATTAGGTTTCACATTGTCGCCACTAGGAGCGCTGGGCGCTCAATGTTTAATCGCGACCCTGTTTCCCATTCATGACGGCTGCACAATGTTGATTCAATGGCAGTTTACTTTTAATGGCGGATAGCCGACGACGCTCATTTACGGTTTACATACTGTGTACACATGTAACTAGGTAGGCTTCCGTAAACCTGGTAAGCCCTACAATGCACGCCCTACATATACAATTTTATATGTAGGCCTAAGCATATAAGCTTGCCAGAAGTCCAGAACTGATTACTTGATTACTGATTAGTGTTTAGTGAGAAAACAACATCAGAAATCAGGCTCATCAATGACATCACTGATTAAAGTGATTGGTCATGTGACTTTCGATGCTTCGAGACTTGAATCACATGTCGAGTCATAGAAAAACTGAAGATAATTGGTTTGATAGTTTATATATTATCTTAATTTGCAATAGTCAGCAAGACTTCATCGATGCCAAATTAACTCGTTGGCTAATCGGCTTAGGCTTAGAGGCACGAATGCATGAACAATCATTTTCATAGTCATAAAATCATAGATAGCCTACATGAAACAAATTGCCAATTGAATTGTCACAATATTGCAACGATTAAACTCTGCGCACCTTTTGTTTTTAGGACTAGACGTACATATGCAACACTGTCTGGAGAATACTATATCGTTAATTTCCCAAATTAATGGCGCGTTCGCAGGAACAGTTCAAACATCCGTAGACCTTCCATCATTGGTAGGGCGAAGCATTAAAGGGCTTGAGTGCCGCTTACTTCACCGGATGGAATCTAAACATACATCTGTACTTACTACTTAGGTATATGCACCTAGTGCATTATTTTGTTTAGTTTAAATTTAAAGGGTCCGTGTCCATTTTTTGGGCCTTTTTTTTACTTACGCCTATTCGGTCATATTTATCATAAACAAAAAATATAAATGTATATACACGTATATATATTTATCCACGTTTTGGGGTCTAAAAACGTAACTTTTATCAGATTTCGCCAAAACTGCAAATTTGTTCCCTAAATGCACTTGCCAAACCAAACTTCCAGTTGGATGGCGCTTGTGCTGCCATCTAGTGGTGAAGTTGGAAATTCGCACGTCTAAAACGATCGCAGCGCCCAGTAATCCGCTAGACAGCCATATATATATATTTTTAATAGTGGGAGGGGTCCCACATAAGCCAATGCTTGTGCGTGGGAATACATTACGAACATCCATGTGGTATACGCGGGACTCGAACCCACAGCCACTGAGGAGGAATGGATTTAGAGTTCGTCACTCTAACCACTGAACCACAGCATGGCCACATGATAGCCCTAACCTAGACCTATCATAAAAATGGGGTAAAAATCCCAAACGTGGACTTTGCTGAGTATACAGTCTTCTGCTCGCACATCTTTAGATGATCATCGATACTTGACTACTTTTTCTTTATCTCATTTTAATCAGAAACAAGAGGCCAATCGAGGGGGGAAGCCTAAGTTTTTCCATAAAATTTTCGCAAATAAAAAAAAGTGTCACAGCCCCTTTAACAAGTCACGTGATATGGTCTCGAACGCATCGTGCAAGGAGTGTGGAGGTGTTCAGTGTTCTACCCATTTACATTGAAGGCCTACATATTATGTAGTTTCCTACACCTAGCCTTGTACGTATCACAGTCTATCACTACTGAGCACTGACGGGCTCAAGCCATTGCTCCGACCTGGCTCGCTCAAGCCATGGCTTAATTCTTTGCAATGCGGCCAATGCCACGACTCACAATTGGCCAACGGCTAAACTCGGTAGCGAACCAAAATGGATTGCTCAAGCCATGTCTCATTGCATGAGCAAGCTGACTGAGCATTGCTCAGTCAGCTAGCTCAATGAGCGATGCTCAGTGAGCATGGGGCTCAAAGACAGTAGTGATACCAGCCAAAGTTTCGAATTATGCCACACTGGATCGTAGCACACTCAATTGAGTATATGCTACGGTATTATTCATATATCTGCTAACATGAGCCTAGATCTACTCTCCAAATTACCAATGAGCAAACATTAATTGGTTATGAAGAATTGGTGAGTCATTTAAACTGCATCAAGCCATTTGTGCTGCAAGTTCAGTAATAGTCTCCCTGTGAAGAACTTCCGTTTTGCCCGGCGGGCAAAAATAAGAAAAAAATGGACACAAGCAGATGTCCAGTACTTCCGGTGGATGTTAATTGCTTAAAACATTAAACGTAACCGCTTTTTTCAAGGAAAATGATCAAATCGGCCTCATTTTTGGAGATTAGAGTCATTTACAAAACACCAATCACGCAGCAACCACCGATTAATTTGATTAACGCTATAGCGGTGGCGAGTTTTGCACATTTTTTGCCTGCTTTTGCCCACCGAGCGCGTACTAAACTAGCTTTCCCCAGGCACAACGGAACTCATGCCAACCAGGTTTTACCCACCACGCGTAACACTGCAGTATGGCTTTCAGTAAACAATGCCCGTGTTTTATTCGAGTCCTACAATGAAACTAATAGTTACTGGTAGAAAACCGTTTTGTGCAACATTTCACTTTCCATAAGGACTAAAAGCATAATAAGTTGGTGGAAATAAAAGAACCTGACCCCCATAAAGTAAGGAACCTTCATAAAGTAGGCGCCGCAGAACATAAATGTGGGCATTCCAAAAGCTCAACGACGCAACTTTATCTTATGGCCACGGACTATTAAGAACCCTTTTTTTAGTGACGAATTGGAATACAGTGGTCCGGTGCAACACTGTACTATAAATGGCAGAATTTATTGTGGGAGGAAGGCGTTATTTGCCGGAGATTGGCGGCCCGCCGGCGGACATCCAACCAGGGGCCCCCTGTTGAGGTGCAACCTCCAGCCTTCTTCTTCATCTCGTGCTCCCCCGGCTCTTACATCCTCCGACTCTGGAATGCCCGGGACCCCTTCAAGCTACTCTGGATACCACGGTTAATCCTTTAGGGTGATTCTTATTTTGCTACATTCGATGTTTTCAGGGGTTCCTTTTTGCTAAAAAGAAATTCCATAAAAAAATTTTTCAAATGGGTTTAAATTTTAGGTTACCCTACCAACAATTGAAATTTGCCATTCGCTTAACATAGGGAATTAATCGCGTATAATAAATTGTCAATTGTATCCATTTGTGAAACAAATATTTTATTGGATAGCTGAAATTATTATGGTTATTATGTTTATAGTCTCAGCTTCACTAAAGAAAATTAAAAATTTGATGCTATAACATTAGGCAATACAATTTTTGGAGGCGTGGTAGGTGACCTTTTTATAATTCAGATTAAAATAAAATGTTTATAGAATTTATTTTTTATAAGAAGAAAAAAGAGTGCCCCACTTAAAATTAAAAAAAATTTTTTTGGCGAGAGAAGCGACGATGAGAGTTACGGATAATTTCACAAAAATACGGATAGGCCTAATCTTACAAAAATACGAATAATTTCACATAAATACAGATAATATTACAAAAATACGGATAAGTTCACAAAAATACGGAAATTTTACAAAAATACTGATAATTTCACAAAAATACGGATAATTTTACAAAAATAGGGATAATTTCACAAAAATACGGAAATTTTACAAAAGTTCTGATAATTTTACAAAAAATACTGATAATATTACAAAAATACGGTATTGATAATTTTACAAAAAAATATGGATAATTTTACATTGAAACAACACTCAGCAGCCGCCATGAAAGGGAAACAGGGTCGCGATTTAACATTGAGCGCCACAGCGCTCCTTGTGGCGAAAACGTGAAACCTAACCAACATTACATGATATGTTATTGCGTCCCTTCCCTTCCACGCTTTTACTCGTAGGTCACATGGAAAGAAGGATTTGGGCCAGTACTTACGTCGTTGACAACAAACCGTAATGTATCTTACTTTAAGTTGCTCGCAGTGGCTTAATTTTAATTGATTCACTCTCATTCTGGCTCACATACCGTTTCAATGATAAATGTACATGCTTAACAATTGACGATCCGAGCTTTGAAGTTGGCTATTAGTCTACGGAGTGTACACCCTGTATAGGCCACTATAGATCTACTTCTTATTTAGTTTAATGGAAGCTTGACAATAGTGTAGGATTATATGTGGATTCATGTAGTTGGCCACTCAGATATAAAAGCAGCTGAACGGCTTCAATACGGTACATTAACAGTCATTAAGAAACATGCAGGTCTGCGAGTAATAGGCAATAAATGTCCTCGAGAGGGCAAGCCAGTTCACCCAAAGGAACTCTCTTATCAGTCTCAGCGACTCTTGCCATTCTGCCGTAAATCCCGCTACATATAAGTATATAGGACCAAGGGTGTGATCAGGGTGAAGAGCTACCCACCTAACCCAATAAAACCCAGTGGGTAATTTCAAAAAAACCGAGCCTGAAAAAACCCGAAAAAACCCAAGTGAACCTGGCTTTTTAAAAAAAAATGCCGCTTTTTGAGCACCCAAATTGTGCATATGTCAGATGAGAATATAGGCGATTACCCAATTCCTGGAATCAGAATACGTGGTTACACGTCGAGTCGTTTAGACACTGAAAGCGCCCTTTTATTTGAAAAAACCCGGAAAAAATCCACTTTTTTGAAAAACCCGAAAAACCCAACTTTTTTTTTTAAAACCCGAAAAAAACACAAGTGGGCTGGGCTTTTTCAAAAAACTGTGGGTTTTTTTTCCCACCCTGGGTGTGATGCTCCGATGGCTGAAAGTATACTTGGATACTTTCCAAAAATTCAGTATCGAGTACGCGAGGAGGTTATTATTGTACAATTGTATGTCTACAGGTAGGCTGGTAGGCATCTCCATGATTAAGTACATATCGTTTACCGGAAGTGAGGGGCGTCCTCATATTATTCCAAACAAATCCTAAAAATGGGCATTTTCTGTTGTAAAAAATATTATATACGGAGCCCCTAGAACTACAAAAAATATTATCTTTTAAAATTACCGTAAGTGATTTGAAAAACTTAAAACCAAAAAAGTCAAATTTGTTGTCGCCTCCCTTTTAAGATTTATTCAGTTTTTCAGGAAAGATTTTTTTACAGGATAGTAGCAGCCAGAAACCCAATTCCCCATCAAGCTGGGGCAATGGCCGTTGTCATCTGCTGGGGTCGTCTCCTTAAACAATTGTCTAGACAGAGAGAATGTTTAAATAATTCTCACTACTTTTTAAGCACTTTTGATTCTCGTGAATTAAGCCTAAGCTTAATTTAGATTCAGGCACGCTATAAGCATTCGTAGGTATCATAAACCTCCAAACGCTTGATGAACTTCCGTCAAAAGCTTCATTATCTTTTTTGTTTTTGTTTTTCATTTTTATTATTACTGTTGAGCTCATGAGCCTATCCATGGTGTTAAAAAAGATGAGCCGAGCAAATGTGCTAATAAAAAACTAAATTAAACAACGAAAGCCCTCTCATGTCGGCCTAGCAGGCCAATTGCACGCTTGATGCATGTATTATGGTTTACTTGTCGACGAGTGGTGTTAGAAGACTGAAGGCGGATTCTCATTCTATAAAAAAATGGCGCCGCTGCCATAGATATGATCTGTCCAGAGACTATAGAATATACATGTAAATAGACACCGCACTAGCTATTCACTACCCTTTCGGCTGGTGAAGTCAAGATAACTCGGATCACGTGACTTTTGTGACGTCAGCTGTGGACAAAAAGGACGCGCTGATTGGCTGCCGATGACATCATTTGTGCATTGATGTCATCGGCAGCCAATCAGGGCGTCGCCTTTTTGTGTTCTGTTATCTATTTCCATTCTTTAGTCTCTGGGTCTTGTCGACGACCATTCTTGATGTCGCTCAATGAGAACGAGCCTTTAGAACCATACATGTAGGTTCGACAACCCGTTTCTTTACAGCGTTTCATTTATGAAAATGAACATTACACGTAACAAACAGCCTTTGACGATTATATTTGAAGAAGCTTGAGGGCTAGGGATTAATGTTTATTTTTTGTAACCATTCACATGCACATGTACTTTGTGACTTTGAAACAGTTGCGTATGCAGTAGGCCTATACAAACCAAAATTCCATTTACTCTCTTGGAGAGTAACTGAGGAATAACGGAATAAAGTTCGCCATTGTCATTTACGGTACGTCGGAAATGGGGGGGGGGCGGAGGGGCGATCACCCCCAATATTTCTTGGCAGGTGGACGAAGATTATCTTTCGCAACCCACTGAATTACATAAAATCTTTTTAAAACGATCTTATTCCTTTAAAAATGTAAAAATTGTCAAAACGTAATAATAATAATAATATCTCATAATTAAAGGGGAAGCAACAAGAAGTTTGGCTTTTATAGTTTTAGGTTTTTCAAATCACCTTATTTTTAAAGATAATATTTCTTGTATTTTTAGATTCTTTTTTTGTTATAAAAATGCTTATTTTTTTAGCATCAATTGGAATAATCGTGGAAAGTCGTCGAATATGGTGTTTCATATAGGTGTCGCTTCCCCTTTAAGTTATTATACCGATCAATGTGCTGGGAATATCATTGAAACATGAAAATGAATCAAATAGGCCTATGGCTATACTTAATTATTGGGCCTATACTGTATATGAGTATAATTGTATTAGTTTAATTAATTTAATTATTTAATAATAATTTAATTATTCTAATTAATAATTAGGCCTATAATTACATTGTATACATGTATACAGTACGGTATATAAAGTTGTATAATTGTTATTTAAAATGTTATACAAGCGTACATGTAGGCCTATATGTAGAAAAACTCATGAAATCTATGGATCGATGTGCAG
>JAQIYI010001258.1:0-12674 GCA_034700265.1 Polyzonium germanicum
CTGAAGATTTAGCTCTTAAAAACTTTAATTGCATCCAATTTAAAATTATTTTTTGCCCTGATTACATATTTCCATTTGATGTCCATTTCAAATTATTTTTTCAAGTGATTTATGTAATCCCTTTTAATTTGATTGTATTTTTTGTCTTCAGTTTTTTTTAATCTACCATTTCTTATGTTTGTATTAGTTGATTTGTGTTCTAAATAATTCTTTTTTTAACTACTGTAGCCAATCATTTAAAAATATATTTGAACAGTTCAAATATATTCAAATGAGCTAGAGTACCGGTACCTAAAAAGAATTATTTAGTAACAAAAATCAACCAATTTAACTTGTATTTTCAGATACACCGCTTTAATGCAGAAGAGGCTGCTTTTAATTGGCAGTTGATGGAACATCCTCTCAGAAAGCAGACTCTAGATCAGCTTTCGCCGTATCTAAAGCTCTACGACACTGCCATCAAATTCGAGCAAAAGCACAAGTGAGATATTTCGTTTTGCGTGCCTACTTTAATTTGCTTCAATTCGACAAATAAAAATCAAAAGATGTTTACGGCATAAAGATAAATACCGTAATAAAAATAAATAAATATAAAAATAATAAATAAATAAACCATCTGTAATGAAGATGGATTCAATTTTTAGGGAATGGCTGGCGAGCCTTTTAACGGTCATAAATGCTGACGCCGTCGAGCAGCAAATCGTCGAAATCTGGAAGACAATCTTCAAGTTGGAGCGGATATTTACTGACGTGCCGCATACGAAAGCAATGGCTCAAAAGGTTTCTTTATATTTTATTCATTGATTTTTTTGTTTACTTTAGCCTGGAATCATGTCTTAATATTTTGATCAGGTGAAGGCCAAAGTGGACGCGCTGAAAGAACACATCCCGCTAGTGCAGTCGCTGTGCAATCCGGGTCTGCGCGAACGCCACTGGGAGCAGATTGGCGAACTCGTTGGATTCCCGTTGAAGGCCGATCAGCAGACGACGTTGGCCAAAATCATCGAGCTCAACCTGGACGATTACGTTGGGCGTTTTGAGGCGATCAGCGAAGCGGCCAGCAAGGAACACAACTTGGAAAAATCTATGCACAAGATGATGAACGAATGGGAGACGGTCTGTTGTTTCCTCCTCGTATATTATTTTAGCCTTAATTGTCCGATCGAGCGAAGGACTCTTTTCGTCGAACCAAATGACGCGCGAGTGTCATCGATCAAGCTTGCTCAGACATTACTTGCATTGCATACTAAAGGGGCGAAAATACCTAGTTAAATAAATTTTGATTAAAAGTTTCCTGAAAATTATATTAATACATATTCCATATCGTTATTTTATACTAGATCGAGTTTTGCATCATACCCTACCGAGAGACCGGAACTTTTATCCTCTCCTCAATCGACGATATCCAGCAACTTCTGGACGATCACATCATCAAAACTCAAACGATCAAGTGTTCTCCGTTCGTTAAGCCTTTCGAAAGTGAAATCCTGTGAGTACCGTATCCTACAAAACGCCTAATCTAATAAATATACACTAGTCACTTATTTACTGATTATAATTAATTAATCATGCACAATTTATAATTTGCTTATTAATATTATTTTTTTAAATTTTATATATTTACTTATTACTTTTAAACATACAACATTTGTACTTGCACTTAGAAAATGGGAAAGCAGGTTGTGTCGACTGCAAGAGATCATCGACGAGTGGTTGAAGGTGCAAACAACGTGGATGTATTTGGAGCCGATTTTTACTTCTCCAGATATCATGTCACAGATGCCGGAAGAAGGACGGTGAGTCCAACTCAGTTATAATTATTTATATTTTCCTTTACTACACCTACCGGTTACAAATCTGAAATAAACTAACAATAAAACAAATAGCCTAGAGTAAAACCCAATTAAAAATAAAGAAGACAAAACAGAATAAAAATAAAATTAAAAAAATAAAAATAAAGGAAGATAAAAAAGAATACAAATTAAATTAAAAAAAAAATAACTAAATAAAATTTAAAATAAAATACTTTTGAATTTTTGAATAACCGGAAGTCTAAGTATTATAAGCACATTTTCGAGATTTGTATTTTGTCAGTCGATTCAACACGGTGGACAAACATTGGCGCGACATTATGAAAGCAGCGGTGGTCGATAAGCACGTCCTCGCCGTGCTGCTCATTGAGCGCATTCTGGAACGTCTGAAGAAGTCCAGCGCCCTGCTCGATCTGATCCAGAAAGGCCTCAACGACTATCTGGAGAAGAAACGATTGTATTTCCCCAGGTTCTTCTTCTTGTCCAACGATGAACTTCTGGAGATACTGGCAGAGACCAAAGACCCAACCAGGTCTTTAGCTGATCCTTCATCCGATTTTAAGTTTGTAATTATACTAATTATTAATTAATTATATTTTGCAGAGTTCAGCCGCATTTGCGCAAGTGCTTTGAAGGCATCAGCAGCCTGCAATTCGAGGACGAGATGGAGATCACGCACATCATGAGCAGCGACGGCGAAACGATCGAGCTCAATCGACACATTCACACGATGAAAGCGCGAGGTCAGGTCGAACTTTGGTTGCTGGAACTGGAAAATAGCATGTTCGCCAGCGTCCGCAAAGTTAGTTAATTTCAAATTACCCTATATTTTCGACATTTTATTAGGGCTTAATGATCAGCAAAAAAAATAATAGCCTCATCTTGATGATTTTCATGTTTCTTACATCTCAAGATTATTGGCGATGCTGCGGCATCTTACATGAGCATGCCGAGAGATAAGTGGATTCTGGAGTGGCCAGGTCAAACCGTTCTTTGCGTCAGTCAACTAATTTGGACAACGGAAGTTCACGATATTCTACAAACAGGATCGCAGGTACCACTGAAAAATGTTTATTTTTCAAATCAGTTATCAATGAGGTAATAATTAAATAATGAAAATTGTTACCGGTACTTAAGTTATGCGTTCATTTTAATTTGATTAGTTTTAATTGATTTTATTTTTTTATTTAATTGATTTTATTTTGGTTGTATTTAATTGATTTTTTTTATTTTGGTTTTATTTAATTTATTTTTCTATTTTGGTTTAATTTAATTGATTTTATTTTGATTTAATTTAATTGATTTTATTGAATTAATTTAATTTATTTGATTTTGGTTTAATTTAATTGATTTAATTTAATTGATTTTATTTTGATTGAATCTAATTCATTTTATGGTAATTACCATTTAGATAAGTTTTAAGAAGTAATTTTAGTTCATTTTTAAATTTAATTTTAATTTTAAAAGACGAATAAATTAAATTAAATTTTAAACTACATGTAGGTCTAATTTATTTAATTTAATTAATTACGCTATAATTACTGATGCGGTTGATTAATTTAATTACTTTTAAATAAATGTATTAACTTATGTAATTTAAATTCTAATCATTTAGACGTTGGAAGCTTATCTGCAGAAGTGCAATGACCATATAGACAAGGTGGTGTCGCTCGTTCGCAAGCCACTGAGCGAGGCGAACCGCATTACTCTTGAGTCTTTGGTGGTGCTCGATGTCCACGCGAGAGACATCGTCGCGTCTCTCCTTGACAACAACGTCACTAGCACAGCCGACTTTCACTGGCTGAGTCAACTGCGCTACTACATGGAAGTGAGTTTTGAATGTCCCGATGTTTATTGTGGCAACTCATTTTGTTTTCAATAATTTAAGGAGGATAGTTTGATGGTCAGAATGGTTCACGGTGCTCTAAAGTACGGCTACGAGTACGGCAACGCCAGACGGCTGGTGATCACTCCGCTCACCGATCGCTGCTACCGCACCTTGTTCTCGGCTCTGCGGCTGCACCTGGGATGCGCGCTTGAAGGGTGAGTTTTACGCAATAATTTCATTACTTAAATATTTTGAGAGGTACAGTATATTGTTTACGTCATAAAAAATGGCAAAAAACGTCAAATAGTCCGGCTGGTACCGGCAAAACTGAAACCACAAAGGATCTGGCGAGGGCTGTCGCCAAGCACTGCATCGTCTTCAATTGCTCCGACAGCATGGACTATATTTCCTTGGGGAAATTCTTTAAGGTACTCATTTGGTTTTTAAACTTCTTTCAAAGTTTAATTAAATGAGGAATAATTGGGGTTTAGGAAAAAAAAAAAAAAAGTTAATTTACTTAATTTTACTCGCCTTTAAAATTATTTCTGCAGGGCTTGGCAGCTTGTGGAGCGTGGTCGTGCTTCGACGAGTTCAATCGCATCGATTTGGAAGTTCTGTCCGTCGTGGCTCAGCAGATTCTAACCATTCAGCGAGGAATCCAGTCGAACGCCGAGACGTTGGTCATCGGCGGCACCGAAGTAAAACTCGACCCTTCCTGCGCCGTCTTCGTCACCATGAATCCCGGTTACGCTGGACGCACCGACCTGCCAGACAATCTCAAAGTACGTCCTCTAATGTTTGTAATTAATTAACAGTAATTAACAAAAATTTACATTGCAATTTGTAATTGATTGTAAGAATCCTCTAAATGTTTCTGAATCTTTTCTGTGAATTTGCAACTATTTTTTTTTATTAAATTGCAGGCTCTGTTCCGTCCTGTCGCCATGATGGTTCCCGATTACGCGATGATCGCCGAGATCGCGCTTTATTCGTACGGATTTAGCAAAGCTCGAGAACTGGCCACAAAGATCGTCTCCGTTTATCGTCTGTGCGCCGAGAACCTGTCTTTGCAGTGTCACTACGACTATGGAATGCGAGCCATCAAGTCCGTCCTCACTGCAGTCGGAATATTAAAAGTAAGTCGAGTTTATTTATTTTATTTGTTCTACTGTATTATCAAGCACTATAAAATAATTAAAGCAGGAGTTCGATCTGGAAGTCAGAAAGCCACAAGTGATTTTGACAACATTTAACAAAATTTAATGGAAATTTCCATTGATTTTTTGTATACAATTTTCGCAAGGTTGATTATCCGGTCGAAAATGAAGAGATTCTCGTTTTGAGAGCCATTCGAAATGTCAATTTGCCCAAGTTTCTTCCAATGGACGTGCCGCTTTTTAATGTAGGTTTTTTTATTGTATTTTAAATATAAATAATTAAATATATTATATTAAATTATCATTATTACCAAGTACTGCAAGTGTTTAAACATTTATTCAATTAGAATGATATAATATGGGAAACAAAAGTGAAAAATTACAATTTATGAGTACTTTCGAGTAAGGGTAAAATTATAAATTCCAGGTTTGTAACAAATATGAGGATTTTCCAAAAGTATTTAAAGATTTTGACTAGAAAATCTTGAAATACTTTGAAACTATTGTCACAATATGAATGATGATCATCATCAAACTGCTGTGTATTTTAATGTGTTTTAAATTATTTTTATTTCAGGCAATTACTTTGGACCTGTTCCCAGGCGTTTCATTTCCGGAAGCCAACTATGCGACATTCGATGAAGAAGTGAGATCTGTCTGCAAAAGTATGAAGTTGGACTGCACCAAGTATTTTTTGGAAAAAATTCACGAGGTCACTATTTGTAGGATCTTTCCTATAAAATTTTATGATCCGGTCATGACGTGTTCACAAATATATTATTTTGAAATCTTAGATGTACGAAACAATGGCTTTTCGTCATGGCCTCATGATCGTCGGAGGTCCGTACGGTGGAAAAACGTCCGTCTACAAAGTGTTGGCCGAAACGTTGGGAAGGCTTCACGCCAGGGTAGAGTTTTTAAATAATTTATAAATATAAATAAATATAAAATAATCTATGTATTAATAGCGGATGTCTGTCCGTCCGTCCGTCCGTCCTTTTATGTTGTCCGTCTTCGTTTTTAAACAAAAATATTTTTGGGACCCCAGTAAACCTACTTTCGCCTTAAAAATAAAATAATAAATAAATAATATATACGGTACCGGTATATTAAAAGAAAATTCCTAAATAAAATAATAAATTAATATTGTATTTAAAGAAATCGTTAAATAAACTAGTAAAATAAAAGTAATAAATTAAAAATAATATATTAAAAGAAAATCGCTAAATAAATAAATAGGTGGTTGTATTGAAGCAATATTTAAATATTTCCAGAAGCAAATGAACGAAAACAAAGTTTTGATAACCGTAATCAATCCCAAAGCGTTGACCATGGGCAGGCTGTATGGGCAGTTCGAGCAGTTGTCCCACGAATGGACGGATGGCGTGGTCGCTGTCACCTTTCGAAATTACGCGACCTCTACCGTAAGTTAAAAAGGATCCAAGTAAGTTATTTATTGAAGGAGCTTCGTTAAATATTCTACATTTAACTAAAAAGGGGCGTTTCAAATGTGCCATATTAGACAACGATAATTCTTTAATCGGCATTATTTTTAAATTAAAAAATCTTGACCGTTGATAAGTTTGATTAATTAAGTTTCTTCTTTGCGGTAGTTTCATTTGTAACATTTATTTTAACATTTTTGTACCTTTGCAACAAGTCGTCAGACCGGAAGTGGATTGTGTTCGACGGTCCCGTGGACGCTCTGTGGGTCGAGAACCTCAACACCGTCTTGGACGATAACAAGAAGCTGTGCTTAATGAGCGGCGAGGTGATCCTGTTGACACCGTCGATGAACATCATATTCGAGACCCTCGATTTGGAAAATGCCTCGCCAGCCACCGTATTTTCAATTTAAAATTCAATTTTGATGTAAGCTTATTCATTTTTGTTTGCCTCATTGTTCGCCCCTTTCGACGTGTGCAGGTGTCCAGGTGCGGCATGATCTACATGGAGCCTCAGTTGCTCGGCTGGAAGCCGCTCGTGGTGTCCTGGCTTCACTCGTGGCCGCCTCTTCTGAAGCCGGCGCACAAGGAAATCGTCCAGCAATTGTTCGACCATTTCTGTCCTCCGTTGCTGCACTTTCTGCGACATTCTGGCATACGGGTGAGTGATTAACGATGAGCCTTACTTTGACATTTTAGACACAATTAGACAACTTTTTAAAAACACAAATTAAACAGACTCACGCAAACAATAAGACGACACTTTTCTTAATTATTTCATGAGTTGTGCAACAATCAACATACGCTCGTACATTTTTCTTGTTACAATTTATTTTACATTTCTAACTTATTCAACAATTTCAACTTTCTTAATTTTTTTTACCAACTTGCATGTAAACATATAATTTTCTATTTTCTACACAAATGTTTTGCAGTCTTAATTTAGTTTTAATAATTCACATAACAATTTTACGTCGAATAGTATAAAATATTTTAAAATCCTGGCTATTTAAGAATTACCGCTGTACCATTTGATACATTTTTGATAAATTCTTCAATAATTTTGTTGCTTTCACAACATTACACGTCTAAAAGTAAAATATTTAAAAATACCTATTTCTGAAAGGTTCTTTTTTTTCGCTCGCATTTTATTGGTCGATCATGCATTTATTCATTTCGCCATTTGTATATTCTCTTAACTCGTTTTCTTTCTACATGTGCTCTCAGCAAATTACACTGGATGGGTCTATAGATGTGGTGGTGGTGAGTCGATTGCTGAGATGTCTCCAAGTGTGTGTACAGTGTATGTGTTTGTGTGTTTGTTCGTGAGTGCTGCATGTGTGTGTAGGTCTACATGTTTGTGTTCAGCTGTTTGTTCTGTTTGTCTGTGGAAGTCTCCCTCGCTAATTTTAAGGGCGCTCTGTACAATTTCCTAATACTATCTTTCATATCCTCGTAGTCAGCACTAGTATATGTCCTATCACTTTGATGTACAAACGCAAACACGTATTAGCCAATGGATATAATTTTAGATTGTATTACGATAAGTTTAATTATGAACTCACGATTAACTAACAATTACATTTAGAATACATGCGTGTAATTAATCCAAATCATAAATTCCGAGCTTGCATTTGATGATACATATCTAGCGTGCGCCTGCATATGTCAAGTGCAACTCCTGCATAATTCCACATAACACGTACCACATACAGTAAGCAAGCAAATGCACATCGCGCGATTCTTAGCTGACTTAAAATATTCTCACAGACCTGCGATCCTGCATGCATTATACAGGGTGTCCAGTTAGAAACGACTCAAAACTAAAAATCAATACCTTTGTAATGGAAACTTTCGAACACAGATTGCTGTTAGTCTTCAGTCGTTTCTAACTGGACACCCTTGTATATACTGCGATTTCATTTGGTGACACCTAACCTAGTGCAGTATTTTGAAGCCGTATTTCAAATTTCTTCCAATTCAGCATTATTAATTTATTTTCCTTTGTCATACTTGATGCATTCAATGCGGTACCGTATAGTTCATATACAATATATACATGCATGTCGTTTTCTGTTGTCCAGTTGTTCTCCTCTTGTTTCGTCTTAGTAGATACCTGTAAATTTTATTAAAATATTATTTTAAATATTGTTACAAATTATATTAAAATAATTTATTAAAATAAGCATACACGACGTGTATGCTTATTTTTAATTAATTTTAATTTTATTAATTAATTTAAGTAATTAATGACACGTGTTTTGTTAAGAAATAAAAAAGACCTTGCAGGTAATTCCTAATTCTAATAGCCTAAGGGTTCATTTGCAGGACCTCTGTTCGAGTACGGACACGAGCCTCATTTGTTCTCTGAGCCGATTTATGGACTGTTACCTGGAGGACCTGCGAGACGAAGGCTCCTTCAAGATACTCAGCAGCGAAGAGGTTTTTGCCATCATCACGGTATGAATTCGTGAACGTGTTTTAACCCTTTAATCTCGTCTTAATCTAGTGTTTATCGAACTCTTTCATTAATATCCCAGTTCCATGTATACTAAAATTAAATAATTTTATTTTCTTATTTATTGTTATTATGTATTTTTTTAGAAATGTTTATTTACAATTTTGTATTTATTTTGTTTATTCTGTCGCATATTTACTTGTTAATTTATTTTATGAATATTTGCCCCTAATTATTTAATTAACTAGTCCTATTTCTATTTATTTACAATTTTGTATTTATTTATTTTGTTTATTCTGTCATATCTATTTGTTTATTCTGTCTCATATTTATTAGTTTATTTCTTTTATGAATTTATTTGCAAGTAATTAATTAACTTTTTCTATTTATTTATTTACTACTACGTGTAATTATTTATTTATTAAATTATTTACTTATTTATTTATGTACCGTACTACTAATTATTTATTTAATTATTTTTCTATTTATTTGCTACGAATGATTTATTTCTTAAATCCAGTATTTATCTATTTGTTTACAAGTATTTTCCAATAATTATTTATTTAATTAATTATTTATCCTTTATTTTTGGTTTACCTCCATGTATTTATTTAGTTCCCTATTTAAATTGTTTATATTATTCATTTATTTAGTTGGGTTTGTTAATTTATTTTGCTCATTTATTTACCAGTCATTGCAAATATTTTTCACCCAGGGTTCATTTCTGTTTGCTTGCGTATGGTCGATCGGAGGCAGCGTAGACGAACCGAGCCGCGTCCTGTTCAGCTCTGTATTTCGTATGCTAATGGAGGTTGTAATAAATTTTATGATTTTAAATTTCAACCATAATTTGTGTTCACATGGTACTTATTTCTTATTTTTTTGTAAGGGAAAAGTTCCGGAGGAGTACACCAAGTACAAGGACGCATTGGAATTGGTAAATTACGGCAGCTTTTCTGACCAGATTTGCGTAATTCCGGACGAGGGCCTCGTTTATGACTACAACTTCCTCACGGACGTATGTTTGAAGCTATCTTGATGTTTCCAAAATCAAAAACTTCGGCCTACTCAAATCCATTCGCGTTTTTGATTTAATCCAGGGTGGATGTCGGTGGGTCAAGTGGTCCGAGGAGCTCAGAGGGTCGAATCCGATACCGCGAGACATATTGCCGCATCAGATCATCGTGCCCACCGAGGACACCGTGCGGTACACGGCGCTCTTGCACATGCTAGTGTCGCACCGGAAGCCGGTGTTGCTTGTCGGCCCCCCGGGAACCGGAAAAACCATGATCATTACGGTAAAATGTGTGAATCTTACATTTCCATATCTTTACATTAAGCCAATTTTTTTCCCAGCAATTAGTTAAGAGTATTTGAGTATCGTAGTTAAAAGTAATTTCAAAATAGCGTCAAAAATAGTTACAATAAATAGTTTAAAAGTAAAAGCATATAGTGAAAAATATACACTATTTTTGACTTTTTTAAAATTGTGTACTCTTTTTTGTAACTATTTGAATTTAATTTTTAAAATGTAGTTACAACATTTACTGAAATTCATATTTCTTGACCTAGGACTACCTGAAAAATAAACTAAATGCAAGCGAGACCAAGTCGTGCATTTTCAACTTCTCGGCTCGTCTTGGTCCTGCTCAGGCTCAAGATGTCATCATGAGTAAACTGGACAAACGCCGCAAAGGCATTTATGGACCTCCTACGGGTAAAAATATGGTGAGTTTTAAACTTTACCCAGTCATTTTCAATTCTAATTTTGGAATTTTAATTGTCGAAACCCAAATATTGTGCATACTTTTCAACTTAAAATACTCTTTAAATTATTTTAAAACAAAACTGCCTTTCAAATTTAAAATGCTTTTGAAAACAATTGAATACTTATAAAAAAATTAAGGATTTCCAAAATATGCTTTTCGAGAATTAAAAATTCTTTTTGAGAAGAAAATGATTTAAAAAGTGCTTTTTGACAAGAAAATGTTTTAAAAAATGCTTTTTGAGAAGAAAATGTTTTAAAAAAATCTTTTCAAACACAAATTTCATTTATAAGTGTTTCTAATGTTTTGACTTCACTTGTAAAAAGTAATTGTTAATTGTAGCACATATACGTAAAATATTGTCCTGTAGGTGCTGTTCATAGACGACCTGAGCTCACCCGTGCCGGAGTCGTTTGGAGCCCAGCCACCGATAGAACTCATTCGTCAGTGGCTGGACCACAACACCTGGTATGACGCGAAAGACAATGGTCCCCTGAAAATAATGGACGTTCAGATTATTGCGGCCATGGCACCGACCGGTAAACGATGAATTCAGTTTTTATTTCATCATGTCTTCCATTTTTATACAGAAGAAAATAGTGGGCAAAGGCCAAAAGCAGCTAGACGACGAATCACATTGCATTTGCATTGAATTTGAAAGTTAAAACTATAAAAATAGTTACCGGTATTTAATTAATTATTTTTTTTAAACAACTGTAAACTATGCTGAAGCAGAATTTTTTTTAGTCTTGGCAATAATGACACTGGTGTATGGAAGGAGTGCGTTATATCATTCCGCGAGTCTTACATCGTGCTCAGTTATGAGTTACATGTCACAATTGTGATATTTGTAAATATGCAATTATCAGCAATAGGCGGCTACACGGTAATGCCGGTATCAATGTTGAAGGCTGTTATTTTAATTTTAGTCGCAAGAGCAACTAAAACTTGCGTACTCCCATGAGTGCGGCTCAACACATGACTATAACAGCAGTTACAGCACTGATGATGAACCAGCATATGACCGACTTTTGAAAAACCACTGGGTGTGTTTTCCTGAAGTCGAGTCGATGACGACACTAGTGGTAAACAATTTTTTATGGGAGGGCGGGGAGAACAGCTGTTACTGCATGTTTATTTGCCGCCAATCTGAAGCGATACAGGTATACTTGTACCAAACAAATGCTAACACAACATCTTTAAAGAGGTGCTCCAGTTAAAAAAAAATGATGTATTAAAACTCCCCTTTGTATCAATTCCACATCGCTTTACGCTCGATGTGTAGAAAAATATAATTTTAATCGGATTTATAGTTTGCCTGATATTCCAAACGATGTAATGCGATATCGATTTTTAATGGAGGGCATCATTGGGCATGCGAAAAGAAAAACTCCCACTAACTTCCATCATTCAGCAGTTATTTACACTATCGTTGATACAACATTTTAGCACCCACAAATAATAGTTCTGGTTTAATTACTAGCTTAATTAAAAACATGAACAAAAAGGCCATGTCCCAGACGCGTTACGTGGTAGCACAGTTTTATGGGAAGTGCTCCGAAAAGTTGCAAAATGTGATTCAGGTATTTATGGTCCGATTTCTTTCAAATAAATTTTGATAATTCTAAAAAAAACAAATTGAACAATAGAACTATAATCCATAAACGTCAAATTAACTGGAGCGCCCTTTTAATACATTAGTGCCCCTTTAATACATTAAGGCAGCCATATTTTTCAGGATCGATGTTCGATTGTTCATGTGGTGCATTGCGCACGAATGGCTGAATTCACGCGCAACTTATGCCTACGCAGTGGGAATGAAGTAAATTGTATGAGTTAGACCGTCTGAAGTCAAACTGTTAAACGAAATAGGAATCAATCCATGTTTGCATACAATACTTGAAAAACATTTTATTTCATTCAGAAAACAAAATAATAACGTAGTCTAGGCGATTGTCTTTATTTCTTAACAATCTGAATGACGTCTTCATGGTTCATGACGTGTTGCAGGCCAACTCTCTGCGGACTGTATTTTGTGCTGGTTCCCTAAAATAAGTTAGAAAGTAATAAAAAAACTCAAAATATGATGATTAGGTTACGGTAGCCTACTACATTTGTAGCAAGGCCTGAATGCTAGGGATGCGCCGATGCAGGAATTTTGCCGATATGCCGATGCCGATGCCGATGCCGATTGTTCAAACTTAACATC
>JAQIYI010001259.1:0-12674 GCA_034700265.1 Polyzonium germanicum
TAGCTGCAATTGAAAGGATGAAATCGAATTCATTGTCCCAGATCTACACCATTTGCAAAGCATAAATAATAAAAAAAATGTTAAATTTGGATTTAGGCCTACAATGTATTCTAGGCCTATGTACCGTAATTAGTGAACAAATCTGAAACACTGAATTTCATCCTTTCCAAAGTACTATTACGCTATATTTAATGTTTTAACTTGTAAGTTACAATTATAATATGAAAAAAAGTAAAATTTACCTAAAATAAATTAGGATAAACTTTTTAAAAAATGCAATAGACACAAAATAAAATGAAAAAAAATGAAATAAAATAAATGAAATTGGGCCTAAATGAATTAGGCAATATAAACTTATAAAGAATAAACTTTAAAAAATGAAATAGAAATAAGTACAATGTACGAATATAAATTTAAAAAAATGAAATTAATTTTCAAGGCTCAAGTGAAATACTCACCGGAAGGGACGAAATGTCAGTCGGAAAGTGAGAGAGACAAACAAAGAAAGTATCCTTTGTAATTTTGCAGCGAAAGCAACACGTATAAAAGTGACAAGTGATTATCAGACGTGAGTGCACGGCGTGACTGCAAACAAGACAAGAGATTAGCGTGGATCCGAGGATCAATTAAGTCCGATCCGAAGAGCGATTTCGCAGACCAGAGTGCGCGGAAAGGAGATCAAAGCACGACTCCGTCGACATCCGACTCGTGAGCACGTCAAAAGCGAACTACCGAGCTGACGTGATGAGGCCAACACGCGGGCCAGCAAAAAGTGAGCGCGAGCGATCCGACGGAGCCGCGAGCCCCTGTTCTCAAGTAGCGCAGGAGCCTTGGATAAAATGCACCGGGCTAGGTGCGTAATCAATAACGATAATTAAACCAAATAAATTAAATAAATAAAACATGGGTAATATAAATTATAGAATAAATAAACAAATTAAAATAATAATCAAAATAAATTAAATTAGCATAAATAAAATAAATTAGAATAAATAAAATAAATTAGAATAAATAAAATAAATTAGAATAAATAAAATAAATTAAAATAAATAAAATAAATTAGAATAAATAAAATAAATTAAATTAAAATAAATTAAATAAATTTAAAGCAAATAAAAAGAATTTAAAGCAAGTAAATAAAATAAATTTACAGCAAATAAATAATATAAAAGTAAAGCAAATAGGCCTTAATAAAATCAAAATGAAGCAAATAAAACAAACAAAATTTCATGTAGCCCTACCGGTACTGATATATAATTAAATAAATACAAATGAAAATAAAAAAAAGAAAATTATATGTAGGCCTACATCTGTAATAGAATAAATACAAATAAAAGAAATAATAAAAAATCATAACTGGGTTAGGCCCGTTTTTCAATCTTCCTTCAAAATTCGAGGAGCGCAACTAATGGGTTATATTTCAAGACGCAGTTGGTGGTTGATGATGGGTATTCAGCTACAGACGCCTTGCGGTAAAATAGCGCAAACTGCAGCGCATAAAAAAGCAAAGACTGTATATAACGTGATTAAAAGCCTTGTAAACCGTTTTGTGATTGTCTTACGCGTGTAAGTCTTGTTAAAACGGGCACGAGGCCCATAGCGATAACAATGATGTATAAACACATCATCTTCAATTGCACCAACTGCTTCATGCTCAAATGATTATTTTATTAAAGATCTCTAGATCGCTTAGTTCTTGGTAAGCATTAGGCTTTTTTTTCTTTCTCATTTAGATCTTAAGCAATACTTATTTTGTTTAGAATTTTTGGAGGGACATGAAAGCTTTTCTAGAAGTTTCTTTCTACTGATTTTTTTTATCTAAAATTAGATTGTAGGCCTTATGGCGTACATAGATAATAAGCTCGATTCCTGACCGGAAGCCAGCTAAAGTAAGTTCAAGTTGGCCTTCTTCTGAAATGGACATTTAAGCCTATATGGTCACCTAGGCCCGTGCAGTTGGGTCTTTGAAAGCCAGCTGGAGAGAGACATAGAGCCTTTTGTGCGGCAGCTGTCAAGACGACCCCTGAAACGGATGATTAACTAGGCCGAGAGTCGATCGAGTCGCAGCGACCGGAACCGAGCCGTCGATATGCACCGATCGAACCACCCATATCATCGGTTAACCAACCATGAAGCGCTGAATGTGCGATCCAACACGATGAATAAAATATATATGTATGGATGTCGCATTAGAGTGATACGATTGCTACGAATAGCGCAATAATCGCTAACGCCGGAAACGAATATTTGGGCCATCAAGCAAGTGGCCATCAAACGTCCATGTTTGCAAGCATTCATGGAGACCGCCCCCCCCCCATTCTAAACCCACCTACTCGCCCCCCCATCCAAAGGGGGCTGCTCGCCACTCTCAACTACCGGTACTCTAGACATTAGGTGACTTCAGATTTATTTTTAATTTTATTTCAGAGTATTATTCAGTATTAAATTATTTTAAAATTAAATTCAGGCCTATTTATTTAATTATTAATTTCATTTTAAATTGGTGTTTATTATTCAATCATTTTAAATTACATTTAAGTCTATTTCTTGTAACACTTAATTTCATTTTAAATTAAATTTAGGCCTATTTCTTTGATCACTTAATATCATTTTAAATTAATTTAATTATTACCTTAACTTAAATTTTATTTATTTTAATCATTAATTTTATTATAAATTAATTGAACCAATATCATCTCAAATTAACTAGTGATTTTGCCAATAGGCGCATATATGACGAACAAAATCGCTAATCGTGCAAATTCGCACCCTAAATCGCAGCCATGCGAATGCGCCGTAAGCGTGTAGATAAAGCTTGCAACGCGAGTGACGCATTTATTTTAAACTTTTAATGGAAAAAATGCATTTGAGCGTT
The DNA here is from genome assembly GCA_034700265.1 of Polyzonium germanicum. Classification (NCBI taxonomy): domain Eukaryota; kingdom Metazoa; phylum Arthropoda; class Diplopoda; order Polyzoniida; family Polyzoniidae; genus Polyzonium; species Polyzonium germanicum. The sequence goes on from JAQIYI010001259.1 coordinate 2,876, forward strand.
AAAATTGCTTCGCTCGCTCGTACAATGCATGAAGGGCTAGGCTAGTTGTTTCCATGAGGCTCCTGCTGAATGGCCATTTGGCCCAAGGTCCTCGAGTCCCATTGTCCCCAATCCGGACACTTGGATGATCCAACCCCACTCCCCTCCCTCCCTAGCCCTTTCGAGCGTAAATAAAACATCAGCAGATTTTTTATTTTATCTTTCGGAACTTGGGCAACCAGAAGAGCATAAAAAAAGGCTTAGACCTTCAATTCCCGATCCATTCAGCGAGATAGACTTAGGGCGTATACAAGGTGGACGACGTCGTAGAAAGTAAAAGAGCCGAGCTCAGATTCGACTCAATGGAGAAACTGAGAAATCGCGTAAAAGCTGGCCGTAAATAGCTTTGCGCAACAATAAATGTTATTAGCGAGCGCACAGGGGGGAATTGCAGGCTGATAGGCCTAGTGCCGGCAACCGGATTCAATGTCCGGGCGCGTCGAGAGACTACTCAGGCGGGCGACAGGGCGAGCACTCGACCGAATAAAACTCTTGGAAGAAAAGGTAGTCCGCTTCCAAGCAAGAAAGCGTCAAAGTAAGAAGGCAAATAGGACGGCACTTGAATCTTCGCAAACAATAATAATAATATTTAGGCCTAATTGCAGTTGAAAATATGGCTGCAGCAATGGGTGCTGGCTGGCCCAGGAAGATAACTCTCTTTTTAACGTTAAACTTTAAAAAATTAAATCAAATAAATTTAATGAAATAAAATAAATTCAAATGAAATAAAATAAATTCAAATGAAATAAAATAAATTCAAATGAAATAAAATAAATATTTTCGCTCAGGCAAACGGAAGCCGTCCCATAGGGTGCATATTTACCGGCATATTTGGCGGTATTTCGATTTGCATTCGGTCTTTAGTGACCAGTGACCAGTGAACTTGGTCGCCATGATCAAGCGCAATTTCCTTTGTGCTTTTGTCTTCCAGCTCAGGCCGACCACCTGTGGTCACTCTCGAGCCTCTGGACCCAAGTGGCCGAATTGATGGACTCTTGAACGACCGTGAGGCCGAGTGAATAGACTCTAATTGATCAAAGGGGCTGATGAAAAGCGGGTCGCAGCCTACGTCATTCTGCGGCCACTCTTCGATCGCGGCTCCGACTCAAATACGTTTATCAGCCTGCGTCTGTCGTCCACCATGCACGGAAATCGTAAAAGTGGCCAAAAGATTAATTAAATGGGAGGAGGGGAGGGCGTGTAAAACGGGTGGAAACGGCCTTATTTAATTTCTCAGTGCAGACGAAAACAAATCTCAGCGGGGGCAGCCTGGGCAGAGGATGAAAAATCAGAGAAGAGAAGAAAAAAACGTTTTGTCAGAAAATAAGAAAATATCCCAAATGCATTGAAGGCTTTCGTCAAATTAACTTCATTTAGAATATAAAGCCAACTTTTTAGCCAAACCCGGACTGAATTTTGCGTCGTACAAGGTCTATTGAAAACGATTTTCAGGAAGGTCGGATGAAATCAAAGTTTTTTGGGGGTTTTATTATGTCGACAGAATTGTATGACGTCATTCGGGTTTCAACCAATCGAATGACAACACGACGTCGTACAACTATTGATTGCATCGTTGCATCCGATTTCCGTTCGATACTTATACGATTTATAAGTAGGCCATGAAATCCAATCAAACATTTGATTCGGTTTGATGGCGTATTTAAATCGTAGAGCAAAGCTCGCACTAGTCGCATAGCGTAAACGATTCGCACCATGCGACTTAAGGTTAGACCCCACTGCTCCGTTCGCGTCCGATACGATACGACACGATTTCATGCGCTATGACCCATGAATCCGTAACTTTTTTGCCCACTTGTGCGTTGCGTTTTCATGCGACAGGCAACAAAGATGGCGGAGCAGACGAAACCTCTTCCGATACGAATCATACGATACGACAATGCAATCCGAATGAAATATTTCATACGGATCGCATGACGTCGTTCCGACAATCCGATACGTCGGGTGCCATGACAACGAACGGATTGGCGTATCGTATCGGACGCGAACGAAGCAGTGGGGCCCAACCTTTGGTCGTAGTACGGCATCGTGAGAATTTAGTCAAAAGGGCATCGTGAATCGTGAGAATTTTGTAAAAAGAATTGCATACTGGCTACTGCGAATACGCCTTAATTTGGAAAGAAATGAAATAAAAAAAATAAAAATAAGGCGTATGCCTAAACGCCCATGGTGTTGTTATCAAATAGGGTCTTAGGTCTAACTGTGAAGCCGCTACTCAATCAACAAACAGTTGTAGGGCATCTCAAAGTATGGAGAATATGTATTGTGAAATGGATGGATGGGGGAGGTGCGGGGGAGGCTATGCATCAATAATAAATAGCGAGTAAAAGCCTTCACACGTCAGCTAACTAACTCCACCCCGAAGGAAAAACGCTAAAAGGGCTACGATCGAAATAAACACCGAAACTGGAGTGGGCGCCGCTAAGCCGCCTGACACTAATCCAGATTTGGCTGCGGTGTGAACGGAGCTTACTTGCGCGCGTCGTGCATCACACGCTCTGTGTGTGTTTACACTGCGTGTTGACCAAACATCGTAAAACATCGTCGATTAATGTGAATCAACAGACGTGGCACTCATAAATGTGCGAAAATTGAGGAAGAATAAAAACGGGCCTCGTTGGATGGATGATGGATCAAGGATGAAAATGAAAGCCATCATCCATCGTGGGCAGGATGCACCGAGATTCGCGGCTCCAGGACGCCAGGGCTCACAGGAGACGAGAGATCCGGGTGCTACGCATGTTGTGGAGCAATCAGGCCAGAGTTGCTGCGTGTTGCCCGAGCAGAAATAGTTTTGTCCGCGCGGTGGGCAAAACCAGACGACGGACTATTTTGTCTAAAACATTAGAAATAAGGGAAATCTGATGAAATCAATCTATGGATGTGAGCCCGTTTTTTCCACAAACATTTCTCGCGAGTTGCCCAACTCTAAGTCGACCTCATTGTTGCACATTTGACTCATTAAGGAAGCAAGAATGAGCAGCCATTAAAGTCGTTACAATTTGAGCCTGCCCGCCTTTTGAGGGCGGACAAAAGCCACTTTTACCCGGCTAGAAAAGCCCCCCTACCCGTTCCTAATCCCCGTTATTGGTGACGATGGACGTCTCAGAATCATCATCCACGACCACTTTATTTGCCGACCGATGAGCCCTGCATCATCCGCCCATTCCTGAACGAGACGAGCTGCCTAAGCAAAGTGTCGTCTCAAGGTTAACGTAAGAAGGCCCTTTTTAAGTACACCAGTCAGCTGCATTACAGCAGGCCGGCTTTAGCGCAGCGAGTATAGAAAGAAAACGACAATAAATGGTCCGCCCCCCCCCCGACGTCCAAGAGCCGTTTTTAGTGACCACAAAAATGGCCACTGGAGCCAGGAGTCGCGCCATCAACCGATGTTGGCCGGCAATCACTGCAAGCACACGCACTCACCTAAGGCTTATAGGCGGCCGCGCGTTCAACCGATGTATAAAATCTCTCGCCTACATTGAACCGAGATTTATTTTATTTCGCCCGCAAACCCGTGAACGGTGGAGTGGACTGAAGCTGAAAACTATAAACTGAAACTGAATTTTGTAAAGCCGCATTTTGATTTCGCTTTTTTTCAGTTCAAGTTTTTCGATTTTCAGCTCGCCTCTGAACCTGCCTTATATTTACTTGGGCATATCTTAGCTTGCGTCGAAGTAGCCTAGATTTGTATTTCTTAGCTTTTACACCGTTCAACATAAGCCGCGTTCATTTTAAAAGCTAAAACTAGAACCTGGAGGCAAAAACAGGCGGCACAAAATATATGTACCCAGCATTTTATTTTATCTACGCTTGCAGATAGGCCTAAATGTATTTTAGCCTTCAGGGCACACATGTCCGCGTAAAACAAAATCAACCAAGCTAAAAATGAGTTTCAGCTGTGCACATCTTAGATCGACCAACAAATTCATGTTTTACCATTTGTGCCCACTCTTAGTGAAAATGATGCTGCTGCTTAGGTAATTTCATGCCATTCATCCTGACTGCGTAACCAGGGCTTAGCGATTCCCCTGAGGTCCGGTGACTAAAGTCTACAAAGTTGGGATTTAAAACCCTCGAATCCCTTCCATTAGTGCAAGGACGGCTAATGCAATCCTCGTCGACAACATGGCAATTGGGCCTGCAGTTTTCCCCAAACCTCTCGTTTCATTATGTATGCGTGGCCTTTCATTAATCCTGAGCAATATTTCTTTGTGACAAAAAGTTTCAATTTGGAAATAAAAGAAAAACACAAAGAAATATAAAATAGAAGAATAAAAATCTCTGTAAATTGAAAAGACAGAAATGAATTTAGATCCGCAAGAATAAATGACAACAATGAGCAAACATGTACCAGAGAAATAGAGAAACTCGTCCGAATTAGGTCTGAGGATTATGTAAAATGAGTTAAGCAGAATTGGATTATAATCGTCGCTGTAACTTCAACGAAAGAGTTTTTTGCCGACATTAAAAATGCAAAAAATAGAAATAAAATGCAAAACGAAACTTGACTAAGTTTAAAGAATATAATATGGAGAGAAAGCGAGCAAAAAAATACTTGTTTTAGGCCTAGTTTGCAACTTGTGAGACGTGAAATACGACCTAAGCGAAGCAACAAAAAAGCAGAAAACCTAGAACTTGGATGGAGGTCGAGAGTGAGTGCCAACATAAACTACGAATGATGAAAACGCCAAGAAGAAGAAGAAGAAGAAGATGGGGATGAAGATGAAAGAAAAAATAAAAATAAATAACGCTGAGACAAATCGAAAATAAAAACTGCCTTCATGAAGTTAGTTTCGTATGCAAGGAAGATGCTTTGAATTTCAAACGCATTTCTAAAAAATATATTTTCAGAAAAAATAATAAATGCAAACCAAATGCAAATATTTCCATCCCTGTTCCACCCACCCCTCAATCATCTACAAATATTTTCATTTGAAGGGTATCAATGATAAACAAGAAAATCTAAACCGTGATCGATTTGTCTATAAATTTAAACAGATTTTGGTTTCAATTTTTAGAATTAATTAAGTTGTCTTAGCCGTATGTAAGCCTACAAGGACCAATTGTAAACAAAACAAAAAATGGACCTACATTTAATTGTTTTAAGATGCCAAAAAAAATTTAAGTGGATCCTTACGAAGAAAACAAGACAGACAAAATGCAAAGAGCATTAAAAAATCAAATTAAGTCAAATTAATGGAAAAATAAAATTAAATAAAATTCATGGAAGTCAAATTAAATCAAATTAATGGAAAAATCAATTTCATGTGCACCCTCAACACCTTTAATTACAATTTCAGAACAAAGGGGGCACTTTACTCGCGGTAAAGGCCTAATTTCCATACCCTGATTCACTTACTCCTGTGGCGCGTCGTACTCCGCAGTCTCGGCTGGCTTCAGGGACAACAGGTTCCGATAATATAAAAAAACGTGCCTCAGGAACATGGGCTCGGTTGGTCCAGGGCCAAAGGGGGGAGCGACAAACAATTCGATGTGTGCTTGAATCAAGTGTGTAATGGCTGGGGGCCCTTTTGTTTACTCACTGGAACAAAAAGGGCAATTTACTTGGGGCATTATTGATTTTTTAACCAAGTCTGATATTATGACCAATATCTGATTTACCAATTCAACATTGATGGTGGACCGTGGATTTATGGCAATGTTGGGGTAAGGAATCACAAAATATTTCATGTGTGCATGAATAACATGGTGGATGGCGCTATCCCCTTTTGTGAGTACTTTAGCGCACCCCGGAACTGGACTTAGCACGTAGGTAACACTGACTGTGGGCATAAGGCCCATACCATTAAATTAAAAGAAAAGATTCTACACACTGTAATTTATCTGAGGTCAGTCTCCAGTATTATTATTGGAAACCATCAATCAATGCAATTCGACAATTCACTTCAATATGTCATCAATTCCATTCAATCAATTCTATTCAATTCAATTCATCAATACAATTTCATCCCAAGTCAACATGCAACAAACTCCCCCTTTTAAAGCTGTCTCAAATTCAATTATGGAAAAACCCTAATTATTAAATTAAAATTATGTCTTAGCACAGCATCAATATCCACCTAACATAACACCACATAAACTCATGATTGTTCAATCGTTCTCGTAACAAGTCCTTTGTCAAACTCAAACTTCCAAAAAATCCAAAAATCCAAAAAGGGGAAAAATACCAAGCTGGCTTGACCGAAATATCAAAGTCAAAACGAAAATAAAACCTTACCCACTCAAAGATCAATGTTCTCAAAAAATTTTTAAAATTTTCAAAATTCCATATTTAAAAAACTAGAAATCGGATGACAAAGCGCAACCCAATAGCGAAAACCGTACACAATTCTGCATTGATTGAACCCCTAAAATTTGATTTCAAAATTTCAAGCACACCAAAATGGGTTACCAAACGCGCGAAAATCAGTCAAAAACCACGACATAAAACGCGCACAAAATTATTGACCTAAAACGCACGCAGGATATTGACATAAAACGCTCGCAAAAAATTTGGATTCCCAACACAAAAACTCAGTCATTGTTCCTTTTTTATTTTTTCACTTTTTTTGGCGACAAGGGTCCTGCCGTGGACGCCATTGTTAGGTTTCGCTTACCTTGGTTGGAGATTTGAATCTCTAGCCAAATATAAGTCCCAACTTTTAAATTTGTTAGGCCCGGTCGCCTTCCTTGGTTAATAGCAAGGCTAGTAGAACAAAGTTTTAGTCGCTACTTGGTCTAATTTGTGAATAAACACTATCTCACCAGAAAATCAATTTTGTTTGGCTGGTCCATTTCCTCTCAATATGAGAAAATTCAAGTTTAGGCTTACGGTTTTCTGTGGTGATTATGCGTCCTGTCGTTTGAGTCCATTCTGAAAACGACTTTGTGGTTAATTTGTCTGCTGTTGATGATAATTTCGGTCCGGCCTCTTGATGTCCTATACTCCACCACTGCCGCGATGTCCAGGCCGAGGTCGAGGCCAAAATTCTAACCCTGGAAATGTTTCTGCCACCACCTGAGCGCCCAATAACCCAAGGTAGGACTCAAACACAGTTGATTTTCTTTTCTTTCATTTACTTATATGCACAGTTCCAATATTTCACTCCGTTCCAAAAAGTGCTCTCAGTTTCAGTAATTCACTCTGTTCCAATAAAACACATAAAAGGGACGAAAATGCACAAAATTCTTATCTCTTCACAGTAAGTCGTTTTTCTCTGCCAAATTATTTCGAGTTCTTTCTTACGGTTTCAGTTAAGAACTGATTTCAAAATATTTTTCGAATTGTTTCAAAAACTTTAGAGTATATTAGAGTATACTTAAGGGCGTTACCTTAATTAATGGAAACCTCCCCTTTCATTTGTTCTTTACGTGTTTCGATTACCATTACTAATATTAATAACATAAGTTCAGTTTAATTGGCTTGCCAGGTGTTTAGGGCTGAAAAAGGGGTCGTGGACTAGAGAGGAGTGGGTTGCTTAGTGGTATTCCTGGTCCCTGAAATCGACTTCCTGTTTGTTGTTTTTAGTTTTTCTTAATTCCTAGAAATGACTTCTGATTATTCAAATCAGCTCATGGTTACTTGCATTGGGGAATATCTTATACAAGTGTAACCAGAGTTTTCTAGTAATATTAACTTATTTAGATTGCACAGGAAATAGGCACCAAGAGTAGGTTAGGCCTGTCTCCCATATTTCCTCTGCCTTGTTCTAATACAGTAGGTGCGTGATTTCGTTTTTACTTAGGCCTTTCCTTTTTCGTTGTCCAAATGTTATTTATTTATTTATTTTTTTTAAAGCTTAATTAATTTAATTCGCTATTTTTTATTTAATTATATTAAGTTTTTGTTTACTTCCGAATTTTAGTTTTACTTTTATGTATTTAAATATTTAATTTAATGTATTAAACGTTTTTAATTCTCCTGAAACGGTTTTTATTCCTATTCCTAATATCGTTTAGTTTGCTCTAAATATTTAATTCCGTTTTCTGTACGTGCGCGTATGCGTGTTCGTTACGTTTTTGCTGCAAGCACTTTTCAATGTTGTACTTTAGTGTTGATTTAAACCCCATTTTAATTTTAATTACGTTTTAATTCCTTTTATTTAATAAGTGTTTTAAACATTATTTCCGTTATTAATTAATTCATTTCCAATTTGGTTATTGTGTTTTTTCGCAAAATAGGCCTTGTGGAAATTTGTTTGAGTTTTGTTATTGTTTTGTTGGCCGTAGTTAGTTTATTAAAGATTTTTCTAGGAATTGGGTGGTGTTTTCATCCCCCCCATTTCGTCTTTAATTGTTTGGTCCCTTTACTTTGGTGCCCGACTTCCTCGTCACTCTTTTTCAGCCTTCTTCCCATTTTAGGCTTTTTAATTACGCCTTACTCCCTTGAAATTCGGGAATCTCGGCCACTCTCATTTAGCAACGCCCACTTACTATTAACCCTGGAGCTTGCATGTTACTCCAGTGAGCACCGGCTCAGCGGAGGTAACACTACATTGAAGAGATAATTGTGTAAGGGTCCATTACGCTTACCTAGACCAGTGAGTTTCTAATTTAGAATTTTTCTTGTGCGTTATTCTTGTTCTTTAGCTCGTTAGTTGATTTTGCCCCGAAATTCCTGATTCTGACTTTGTTTTAAAATTATGATTATTTAAAGTTGGCACTACTTTCCGGCGAGTAGATGTTTTCATATCGATACAAATTTCTCATATCGATGTCTCACTACGTAGAGCTTTTGCGTTTTAGCGGCGTTTTAAATATATTCGACCCTACAATTTAACGAGTGCACAGGTGTTAATTTAGTGTTAATTTAGCTGTTAATTAACAGCTATTTATTTATTTAGCTGTTAATTAACTGCTGTTAATTTACAGCTAAATTAACAGATGTTAATTCTTGTGAAACCTATTTACCCTAGAGTGCACAAACAACTGAGAATTTACCCAAGCAAGGGGGGTTCACCTTGTAAAAGATTTCGATAAGCGATCTGTAGTATCAAGCCATTCCTAGAAAACTGCGAACAGATTTCTGATCGTGTGGTTGTGGGAAGGCGTTGACAGCTTCGATCTTTTTAGGATCAGCCGCCACGCCATCTGGTGTCATGATGTGACCTAGACACTCGACCTTACAAACTCACAAGATCTTCCGTAGTTTGCCCCGCATCTCCACCAATGTGGTGAACTCAGGGGGTAGGCAACGCAGATACCTGTAAAACCCAGGTAAACACGCAGGACAGGGATCGAATTTGTCCTATGAGGCAGAAATGACCGACTGAGACTTAAGGTTTAAATAATAAAAGGAAAACAAAGAGTTTATTCATGCACTGGGCACTGAATACAAAAGTGTGGTCACGACTGTTCGCGGTCAAGACACTAGGTGGTGCCAGGTAGGACCGTCTGGTCACCACAATTCTTGTGAATTAAAATTGTTAAGATCACAGTATTCAATTTGATTATTGATGAGTGTGTATTGCACGTCTTGCATGCTAAGTAAATGAGCTACTGGGTGGCCCAAAACAAACCATACCTACTTTTGGTGCTTATATCTTTCGATTTATAAGGGCTAGAAAAGAAGTTTTAGCTTATTGGATAGGTCCATCTATTACCTTTAAAACGGTGTATTTGTATTTTAATTTGGATGGTTCTCAAGTCTCTTTCGCCAGCTTTTAATTGCATTCATGATATGATGCTGGTTCAGTTGGTCCCAGCATACTCTGATTCTTTGTTGTAGGGCCTCAATGGT
>JAQIYI010001260.1:0-12667 GCA_034700265.1 Polyzonium germanicum
TCGTGTGAAATGGTCAACGACGGACGACAACGACGGAAGTTGTCATCCTCAACTTCCGTCGTCCTGTCGTCCGTCGTTGCAAATTGTCGTCCGTGTGAAACCAGCATAATATAGTAAAAACCTTTTTTTTGTTAATAGACACGGAGAGTTCTTCAAGGAGAGGATTCTTGATAATGGTTCCATAAGACCAAATGGGCTAGAAAACAATTTCTAAGCTTATTCGATGGGTCCATCAATTACCTTTTAACGGCGCATGGGTATTTGGAATTGGGTGGTTCTTCGATTTTTAAGAGCGTTTTTACTAAAGGTCTGCAAAAAAGTCTCCCAGAATGAAGTTAAAATGATGGATTTCACTTTCGCTCATGATGGAGCGCCATCTCATCGTGGACGCCATACTGTCCAGGAAAACTGTGCAAATCTCATTCAGCCTGAAGACTGGCCCTCCCACAGCCCAGATCTCGATCCAATGGATTATTTTGTGTGGAAGGCCTAGCAGGAGGATGTTTACAGGGGACAGCGCATGGAGACCATCGGGGCCCTACGAGTAAGGCTGGATTCCCACCAGACGCTATTGCGCCGCGCTACATCTTGCTGAACCCTCAGCACTGTAGCACGGCGCAATAGCGTCTGGTGGGAATCCAGCGTTAGAATCAAGAGCAATTATAAGATTTATAGATAAGATAGATAAGATAAGATTTATAGATATATATAGATAGATAAGATTATAAGATTTAAAAAAACTACTTAACAAAACTTAAAATGTCTGTCAGTGACTTTTTTTGCAGACCTTTAGTAAAAACGCTCTTACAAATCGAAGAACCATCCAATAAGCTAAGAACTTGTTTTCTAGAATTTATCAAATCAAAGATACAAGCACCGAAATTAGGTACGGTTATTTTGGGCAACAGGTACAACTCTGTTTAACCTGGCTACGTCCTCTCTGTCAGTCGGTACCAGGATAGGCCTATTTTGAGTTTTACCTCAGTATAAACACCAAATTGCTTCAATTTATATTCAAGAATCTTTATAAAACATATTGCAAGTATTGAAGTATCTACATTCTAAAATATATCTTGTCATTAAGGCACGTTCACACTTCATAAAAACTAAAACATGGATTTGTTGTACCCGTACGCCAAATCCTACCTTAGGTTTGCTGGTTTTATTTTACGCATCAAGAATAAAAAATGTAATATGCACATCACAAGCCAAATAAATACGAGGTGTGATCAAAAAGTTCCACAACTGAATTTTTATTACCGGTATAGTGGTGAAACTGTATCGTCCAGGGGTAAGCACACCTAGTCTCCTTCAAAGTAGGCACCTTTCGAGCGCAGCTCAGCACACACATGTATCCCAACGTTCCTGCCACTTCTGGAAGCATTTTGCATAGTCGTTTTATGAAATGTCCTTCATTTCTTTCGTCACGGCTTGTTTAATGGTTTCCACATTGTCAAATCGTTTCCCTTTTAAAACACGTTTCAATTTGGGAAACAGAAAAAAGTCACATGGAGCCAAGTCAGGCGGATCACTAGAATTGTTTTTTTTTCTGGGACTGTGTGAAGGAACATTGTCATGGACATGGTGCAGCATCAAGTTCACACGGCCATCGCGGTCAGGGAGTTTTGGCCCAGAAAAATATTCTAGTGGTCCCATAACCACCGTACTGGCCTGATTTGGCTTCATGTGACTTTCTGTTTCCCAAATTGAAACGTGTTTTAAAAGGGAACGATTGACAATTAAATTGAATTAACAAATGACGATTAAACAAGCCGTGACGAAAGAAATTAAGGACATTTCAAAAAAAAGACTAGCGATACCGGTATGCAAAATACTTCCAGAAGTGGCAGGAACGTTAGAATGCATGTGTGTGCTCGGAAGGTCCACTTTGAAGGAGACTAGGTGTGCTTACCCCTAGACGATACAGTTTCACTATCGGTAATAAAAATTCTGTTGGGGAACGTTTTGATGACACCTCGTAGTTTGTCATTTCACCCATGTTTTAGCTCCACATTCTAGTTATAGATTTTATTATAAATGTCCTTTAATATGGGGCTTTATAAATTGATAAGCGTCAAGATTAGTATGGCTTTTTTTTTTCGAACTACCATCCAACTTATTTTTTGCTCGAGTTAAGAATTGACTTGCGAATGAGACATTTGTAACACCATGCCGCAGCCGAGCTACTGGTCTGGCAGCGTGTGTGCCCTCCATAACCAAGCATTGAGAAATTAAATAAACATTGCAGAATTGTTGTAGAAAAATTATGGAGTTGAATATTTACTATTAATTTATTACGGAAACATGCAGACGCATTGAAGAAATTTCCAGAAACATACAAACATTGTGGAAAGTTTGAAATCATTGCGGATGCATTTACTGACCATCTACAAAATTCCCACAATTTTTTATAATGTGCAGTTACGCAACATTTCCCAAGCACTCAAGGAATGTTGTTCAACATTTCTGGAATATTTCTGGATTGATTCCAAAATATTTCCAGAATAATTCTGGAATGTTTAAGTTGCTTCCCCAATAGGCCAATGTTTCTGCAACATTTATTAAGCATGCCCTATTACTGCAATTATATCGTAATGCAGACGGACAGACGATCGAACGGACCGATATCCGCTATTAATATAGAGATAATTCAGAAAAATAAAAAAAGTATTATTAAGCACAATCACGTGATCTGGATGAATTTGACATCTTCCTTTTTCCCACCGCAATGGAGAAAGTGAGTAGGTCTACATGTAGACACATTTCCATACAATAGATGCAGGTCAATTGATGGGAAATCTGTATACATGTACGCACTTAAATCGGAGGAGCAATCAATCAATTACATTCACACTGCACCTCGATCTCCGCGCATGAAGCGAGGCTTAAACAACTCTGATCTCACAGGCTAAGCCTATCACTGTGAGGGACTGTGGCTTAGTAGCATTTTTTATTACCCCTATGACATTCTTAATTTATAATTTGACGAAAATGCATTTTTTAAATTTTAATATTAATTTGAAATCCTTAAAATAAAAATTCCAAAATACAGAATACCGGTACAAAATGCAGAATTTAAAACACTTTCAGAATTTAAATGCAGTACGGTATTTAAAATACAGTAGGTCTAGTTCTACCTTACGGTATATTGGTACATGTATATTAAATGCGCGTATTTAATATACGGTACATGTACTGTACATGTATGTTGCCCATAAGTCTATCTGAAAAGCAGACTCGTTATTGTCGCCAAAATCGTCCATGTGAACGCATTCACCGCCCTTAGGGTTTAGCGACAAAAACAGTTTCATTAACGCATCGACGCAATATACAGATGTACGAGCGTACATACATGTACAAAATAATATCCTTCTATAATTTAATCATTTATTTTATTAAATCCATTGCAATGTGTTGTCAAATATATTCTAAAAATAATAACCATGAGTAATGGTTTCCCGTTTTACATTGGATTTATTAGCAAATACTCATCAATTCAATCGTTTCAACACGATCTGCACTAGCCTAATCTTATCAACTATTACTTTGATCTCAACGTTCAAATTCAAATAAAAAATGACCGCCAAAAACGCTATTGTTTTGCATATGATGTTTTGTTTAAAAAAAGAAATGTTCAACGATTAGATAATACTTTGACAACTCTTCCCAAGTAAAATAGCATATAAATGTGTCCGGTATATGAGTACGTAGACTATTAACTGTGCTCTAAAAATTATTTGACATTTTAAGGCGTTATAGAATGAAACTGCGTACTTTTCTTTCTTAGATTAAACCTGGACGGTTAAATATAAACAATTTAGATGCTAATACAGAAGTGAATTAAAATCAAATTAAAAAATCAAAATGAATTAATAACTAATTATGTACGAATTACACGCTGTAGCCACATCTAGACTAATCTAGTCTAAAATCAAAAGAAAAAATCCTGAATCTCAGTAAAACGAATTTGAAAACCTATTTAAGCAGTTTATAGACCAAGTACCGATATCCATTATTTTACTCGTATAACATAATCCACCGTCCTGATAAATAATATAATTAATAAAATAGTGCAATTATTACAAGATCAGAAAATGAAAGCAAAATGATGTTAATTATTTGACGTCCCTTGAGTGGCTTAACCCTCAGGGTCCAACCATATTTTTGTAACACGAAGGCCAACCTGTGGGTGTATAAGACTTGCACTATTTTATTTTTTTATTTTAGTAATATCGAAATTCACTTATCTTTACTATTTTAAGTTTATTTATACCCAATTGTGCTAATCTATAGGCCTGAATAAATGCAAAAAAGGTAAAAGAAAGTTAATTAAAGCGTAAAATAAACGAATATATGGCGAAAAAACTGCATAACTACGCTCGCAATTTGTTTTTAATTTTAATATTATTTATATAACGTAACGGTAATTGACTTATGAGTTTAGTTTCGTGTGGCCATACAGTGTACATTACAGAAATTAACAACGGTTAATTAAATCACGTCAAGTTAATTTGAGTTAACCACAGCTAAGATCTGTCGTCCAAACACTATGTTGAGACTAGAAAAGTTATAACTAGGCCTACCGGTAAGCTTAGTAAGATATATGGCTACCCTAATAGTCAAATATTCAATATTCAACATGATCAGTTTTATAGTCGGAGCATAAATGTAGTACAGGGATCTCCATTTGGATATCACCCCATCACCCCCCTCCCCCCAACGCTGCAAGCCTCCCACTACCTATTAAAAAAGATTTTTCCCAATTTATATAAATGTCTAGTTGTCTACAAATCTAGAAAAATTGGTTTACGCATGAGGAGTCATGGCAATAGGCATACTCATTAAGCAAGCACATGAGGATTCGCATTAAAGGGACAGCGACACCGATTTTCAAAGCAAAAACTCACCGTTCGTCCAATGAAACACCTTATTTGACGATATTCCAGGATAATATTTTTATTTTACCTTGTTCCTTCATTCTCTACGCTGAATCAAACGCGCTTCAAGTTATATTACGGGCGGCGCCATTTTTTAAATACTGAGCCCAATAAGCAACTTGAAGCCCCGATTTTATTCCATTGTATACGATCGATCGAAGACGAACGACGTGTGCCACGTGAGACGGTTGAGTGTCACGTGGCGTATCTCGATGAAGCACATATCGTTTACCGGAAGTGAGGAAGGTTAATCTATTTCAAATTAATGCTAAAAATATATGCATTTCTATTGTTAAAAAATCTAAAACTATAAAAAATATTATCTTTAAAAATATAAGGATTTGAAAAACCTAAAACCCTAAAAAAGTTAAACTTCTTGTCGCGGCCCCTTTAAATTACAATGATGGATTAGAAAAACACTTGCGAATTTTTGAATGGACACAACGGGGGAGGGGGTGAATTGCGAAATCAGCTGACTTCCGTCCTTGTACGGAGCCACACTTTTCGCCATAACTCCATAGGCGAAAAGTCCGAACGCGTTTTCACGCAGGGCTAATTAATAAACATTGCAGCCAGGCTACAATAACGAAGTCTAGTCGTTACAATGTTAGGCCTAGTAACTTTATATATTCTAGTTTAACTTCTGTAGCCTAGCGGTATGCTACATGTACAATTTTTATAATTGTATATAATTGACCCAATAGCTAGCGAGTTATTTAACTATTGGAATGATTAATATTTTGAGATTTACTCAGATCAATAAAGCTCAATATGGCGGCGGCGATTTGTATGTGTATGCATGGCCGGGGAGGGGAGGGGGGGGGGGTTAGAAAAAAAATCAGATTACATAAGATACAATATAGGCTATATATAGTTAAGCCTCTATGACGACGTTGATGGTAAGATTTTTCGACCATAGCAATTACGTACGTCACCACCAAGTCCAAAATCATACTGTACATTACGTTAAATTCGACCACCTTCAAGATAAAGAAATTTAAACAGATGACCAGCCGCGTTGATTTATAGTGTACTGTAAAAAAGATGTCTAATTCACTTGGATGGAATCGATGGCGGCACGCCACCTGGTATCGACGGTCGGCGAGGCTGGTCATATTCCTCCATGGATTTGGTGCGGCGACGCGGTCCTTCCGGTTCCTCCACTGAAACTGATCGCTGACGTTCCAAACCAGGCATAGCTGCAGACGTCACTATGACAGTACATGAGTAGAAGCAAACAATATTTCAAGTAATTGCCATACCAATACGGAAGTCTCCGTTAATTGTTTAGGCCTACTTACAGACACCGATGCCCTTGCAGAATAACAGCAAACTCTGCGAAAACTTGTCAGGCTGAAATCAAAATGAAATACTGGACGTTAACTTTTTCTTCTAAAAGGTCATCGAAGTGACCGAATACTCCCTATAGAAAAAAACAGGACTTCGCTTGGTGCTATTTTTAGTCTTTTAAACTTTTTCTGGGATTCATATTAAAGGAAATCTGAAGAGTCCAACTATAGGCCTACAGGTACAGTATTTCTTCATAATGTGGATATTATATGAAAATGTGTAATTAGGTTAATTTGAGCAAGTTCACAGCTGTGAATCTATTTGAGCAACCTCATAGACCCTACCAATTTTACAATCCGACTTTACTGTAGGCCTACTCTCACATCCCCCATTATTAGAATTAACACTTGATTTTCTATGTAGGCCGAATACGCTCGTAGTAGAGAATGTCTGTCTGTCTGTCCGTCCGTCCGTCGGTGTTCAGTTTTTGCAATTATTTTTTGTAGGCAAACGCGAACCCTTGGTTTGAAAGGCGAGCACGTACGCTACCACTCCGCCACGCAGGCTTTGATGTACAAATCAGCTTTAATGTAGTTCATTGATTATGAACTTTGCGCTTATTTATTTTCCCGCTTCCCCCTTCCAGCCAATCTCAGATTAATTTCTTAGCTTTTAGACCAATCAGTCTGGTGAGCATTCCACCCTCTTCCTTCGCATTGAAATGCCGGGGCCATCCCCGCACGCAGCGAGAGACTCTTGCTGCATGTGCGGATGGCCTCAAGCTAGCGTTATATAGGCGCTGTATAGCTACAGCAAAGCCTATATACTACCAAGAAATACGACTGGCCTCAAAAAGTGGCGAATTCCGGCCCACTGGTGGCAAGATACCTAAGTACATGGGAAAGCATGCCTTATAATTGGAAAAACGGCCACAATTTAACAAAATAATAAAAATAAAAATTTTTACTTATTTTATATGAACAAATATATTAAAATTTAGTTTTCGGAGAATGTAATTCAGAAAAAAACAAAATACATTATCTAAAACCTAGATTTTTATATATTTATTCATATAAAATAAGTAGAATTGTTTATTTTAAATATTTTGTTAAATTGTGGCCATTTTTCCGTTCATAAGGCATGCTTTCCCATCGGCGTAGGTTTCTTGTCAACAGAGGGCGCGCTCCCAAAAAAATTCGACACTTTTTGTAAGACTGAGTCGTACGTCTTGGTAGTATATAGGCTTTGCTGTAGCTTTGCAGCGGGTATATAACGCTAGCTTCAGAGAGTGGCTTTTAATCCCCTCATAAAGCACCCCGATCGAGCAGGCTAAGCCACAGGCGCTCACTGAGAGGGATTGTGGCTTATGGTAGTTATACGATGTTGTGCAGCGTAGCGTGCGAACATGAAAGTCCGCTAAGATGTCATTTCATGACGTCATACGGCGTCCACTTTCGCATCGCAAGTCCATACGGCATAAGTTGAGCCCAAACTAACTTTGACCTGTGACTATGCGCTGACAATAAATTGTGACCTTAACTTTCATTGGTGGAGCGCTTTAATTTTTCCTCTTTTGATTTTGCTGTGCATGATAATGGTTCATTTTATAACCAGTAGACGGGGTTCCTACCCATCGCTACTCTACGCTACGCTGTGCAACATCGTAAACTTACTATTAGTAGGCCTATAGTAGATTCGTGTGCGAAGACTGCCGCCAACAAGGCGACTGCCGGCGGGCACCCTTGTATAATATAATTTTGATAAAAAATAGATCATATTGTGCAAAACTGCTATTTGGAGGGAAATAATCACCCCTATATAAATATATAAAGCAGTAAAAATGCACTTAACTCCCTAGGTTAGGTCCAAAGTTAAGAACAAAACCACTACTCCACCTCCATCTTTTTTATTCTCTTTTGCTAGGTCAAAGTACTTTCTATAGACCACAAATCTGTCATAAAATTGGCCCAATTCACTATCATACATTATACGGTATCGTACTGTTAACCCAGGTCTCAGTGAAACAGTAAATATCAAGTTCACAGGTTAGTGTTTTTCAAATAGGCATCTGTTTTAGTTCTCAGTCCTGATCCCTACTTAAAAGGTCTCATGAGGATTACATAAAAATTGTCCAACAATTTGAAAAAAAAAACTTCAAACGCCAAGGTTTAGTCAATAACCGATGAAGAAATCACA
Organism: Polyzonium germanicum; assembly: GCA_034700265.1. Lineage (NCBI taxonomy): Eukaryota > Metazoa > Arthropoda > Diplopoda > Polyzoniida > Polyzoniidae > Polyzonium > Polyzonium germanicum. The sequence continues at coordinate 8,424 of JAQIYI010001260.1, forward strand.
ATTTTGTAAACATTGGTCAAAATCAACAAACATACTAAATTGTTTTTTCTCGTATGTTCGCTCGCTTGGTCAATAAATAATAGTTTTTGTTTCTCACTCTTGCTTTCTATAGACTGCCTATGGGTGTTTGTAGAGAGCCTGGAAGGTGTTTGATGCCTAAATCCGGGCCTTGCGATACATCGATGCTTACATCGATGTACGAAATATCGATCTATGGAGCGTATATCGATGAATTGTTGACCTCTTGTGTCTTTGTGATATTTTGCAGTTGTCAGGATTTCTTACGAGCCCTGCAGTATATGGTAGTGTAACACCAAGTGAAGCCTTGCTTTTTCTATAGGAAGCATTAAGGCGGGAAGGGGCTTATATTCATCATTTTACTAAATAGAATCATTTGTTTGTTTAACATTATGAAGGGAAGTAGAATGTTTGTATTTAGAATAAATTAAATTTTTTAGTCAAACATTGCATTTAGCCTACTACGTTGTCTTGAAGACTACGACAACGACACCTCTCCATGCATCGTTTCATGTGCCTAATGTGTCAACCTTTATGATGCCCATGATACGACACTGGAGATTCGGTGGCGCAATGTTTCATTAATGTCTGTTAAGTTTTTTTTTTTTTTACAATTCTCTAAACGTCTACATTAGAGATTGATTAAAAATAGCTAACCGCTTCCAGAAGAACATCACCGACACCATCGATCTTGAGTAAAGACGTTTTGCCCTTGTTCATGTACGAATACATGGTTTGAGCCGTGTGAACGTGAGATGGTCGACTTCCGGTCACGAGCAACGTCTCCACTCTGCATCCGACATTTTGATAAATGTACATTGTATATGTAATGTAATGCAAGCTTTCAATAGACGTTGGAAAGAGGGGATTTTGGATGAAACCATAATTAAAAAATTCAATTAATATAAATCATCGTCACTCCTACGCACTTTAGGTTTTTCTCCAGCTGTCCCGAGATGACCTTACGACTTCATATGCAACAAAAAACAACAATAAATCACCATCAATTATGACATATTTGCGTCACTGGTTATCTCTTACATCCCACACGGAAAAATATATACTTTGTGGCCCAAAAATACGGCACCTACTTTCGGTACTTGTATCTTTGTTTTTATAAGGGCTAGAAAAGAAGTTCTAAGCTTATTGGATAGGTCCATCAATTACCTTTAAAACGGCGTATCGGTATTTTAATTTGGATGATTCTTCGATTTTTATGAGCGTTTTTACGAAAGGTCTGCAAAAAAGTCACTCCCAGAATTAAGTTAAAATGATGGATTTCACTTTCGCTCATAATGGAGCGCCATCTCCTCGCGAACGCCATACTGCGCAATATCTACAGGAAAACTGTGAAAGTTTCCTTTAACCTGAAGACTGGCCTTCCAACAGCCCAGATCTCAATCCAATGGATTATTTTGTGTTTATAGAGGATCGAGGCCATTGAGGCTCTACAACAGACTCATAGCATGCAGGGAGCGACTGGACCAGCATCATTTTATGAAGGCAATTGGAAGCTGGCGAAAGAGATTTGAAAATGTTGTGGCTGCTGATGGAGGGTATATTGAACCGTACGATTAAATTATAAGATTTAAAAAACTTCTTAACAAAACTTAAAATGTCTGGGAATGACTTTTTTTTGCAGACCTTTCGTAAAAACGCTCTTAAAAATCGAAGAACCATACAAATTAAAATACCGATACGCCGTTTTAAAGGTAATTGATGGACCTATCCAATAAGCTAAGAACTTGTTTTTTTTTAGCCCTTATCAAACTAAAGATACAACCACCGAATTTAGGTACGGCTTATTTTGGCCTACCCGGTCTGTTCCATATACCGGTATGGAATATATAATTATAATATTTATACGCTCGTATATGTATCATATATAGGCTTACTTCATATATGAAATACGCTCATTATCATATAGTGGCCATATATAAGAATTAAGGTAAAATTCATATTTTTTTTATATGTTCCTCATATTTTTTTTCCGTGTTGGATTAGTCAGGCATAGGCCTATATCGTGAAAAAAATTAAACAGATTTCTTGTTGAAAAACTAAAACTTAATTTTGTCAATTCAATTAGTAAACTTTTACCCGAGGAAAGCGTCCACGTAACACTTCAAATTCTTGGGGTTGATGCTAGCCTTCAGCTTTTCAGTATATTCCTGAATGAGCTTCTCCTTGTTTTCAGCTTGCTCCAATTGCTAATTAATTTTTATAATTAGCAAAAAAAATAATTACGGCGTATCAAAGATTAATTAGAAAAAATAATGAGGCTTACATTAGACGATCAGGCTAATACTCCTGGTTGTCTAATGCATTCTTAACGCATAACACATTCATTTTCTAAAGATTAGAGTAAACTCGTGACAGTTATAAACTAATTTATATATAAAGCTAAAGAAATTCTATACTATTACATATTGATCGAGAAAACCGGCGACTAGTATGTAGAGTATTACGGAGGTACCAGTATGCCGTATATTAAAATTTGAGCGTTTAAGGCCGGAATCACTAATGTAAATCTCAAGTGCTGTCTCAACTGAAGACAGGTTTAGCAACTTCAGTCGATGAAGGCAAATTACAATCAAAATTCGTAAGTGCGTAAATATCGGCGTGCGCAGAAGCGGGTCGGCTTATATTTGTCCGAGCGATCAGATCGTTCGAATGACTTTAGCACTCAAAATGAGAGAAATGTTGGTCATTAGTTTTTCGTCGTTGATGCTTCGTCATAGTTCGCCAGTCACACACGCCGATTGTGAGGCGAAACATATCCCATTATTAAAAGTTTTCTATGCCGGCGCGTGCCTCCAGAATTATGTTATCTTGAATGCATGAATCTTGTAGTTTAAGACACTTTTGGCGGGTAAACGTTTAAAAAAAACACGTTACTCACTTTTTAACTCGCACGTGGTAATTTCGCTCGGAAATTATTAGTATTACATATTAATAGCCTAGTTTTGTTTGGACACAATATCAAACGATTGACAGCCCCCAAAGTACAATTACTAATGCACGAACTACGTTTACACTTGACACATACAGGGTGAGCTGAGCACGTGTGTAACAACGCATGCAAATGTTTGCATTGAACGCGGGCGGAACTAAGTGAACATTTACATGTACAGTGTATATACGATATTTAGTATGCAAACAGAACCCATGTAGTGTTCACACAGTGTAAACACACTGTTCGAGAAATTTGCTTTGTAAATCAGCCCTACTTTTTTTAACATAGCCGTATCGATTAATTAAACCGTATGAGAGCGAGAAGAAAGAGATAATATATCAATTGAATATAATGTAACTTTACCTCTTCAAGATGCTATTTTGCGACAAACGAATGTGGGAACACGTTGAGCAGCCATATTTGCACACACAGAGGAAATCAGAGATCAGAGACAGAGCAAAGAAAAGAAGCAAACAAACAAACAAACAAAATCTGCACTGTATGAAAAGATTTCACACACACAATCCAATCGGAGCTGTTCGCCAATTGTTTGAAAGATTAACGATAAAAAAACTTAAATTAATTAAGTTTGAACAATTAAATTTAGAGCTAAATGTTACGCTGGGCTGCTGGTTACGTTTTGCAAAGTTGTCGGTAGGCCTAGTTAGGATAAGTTAGGTTGCCTACGCCAATGATCTTAAGGAAACATCTAATTGGTTAAAATTTCGCGATCTTTTAATACTAATGGGTTGAAACGAATTCGCACACTAAAAGCATGGGTGCACAGCTGAATTAAAAGCACTTAACCACGCTATTTTCCAAACCAGCAAGCTAAATTGTGACAAAGAAAAGCCATTTTATAAGAATGGTTCCAATAATGGTTTTCTGGATGTCTAACTACGATGCCCTCCCTCGTAAAAGCGTCATGCAATCAACGCACGAAGGCCTAAATCTACAGCCGCGACAGCAGCGTACATCTACACTAGTAGCCCCTTATACGATCCATTGCTAAGCTATAGTTAAAATAACTAAACGAAACTATATGTATTAAGTAATATCGATAAAAACAGATTCCAAAGAACCCCCAAGAAGAAATACAATTAAACAAAGCCTACACCAAACAGCAACATGCGACATGCTCAATTGTTCATTTCAAATAATAACAAAATCATGCATTATATATTTATAATTAAGGAAACCATTATTAAGCTTTTTTTGAATATGATTTTGGCTTCGCAAAAGTGAAATTATGCTTTTTCCTGCAATTTACAAT
>JAQIYI010001261.1:0-12667 GCA_034700265.1 Polyzonium germanicum
CAGATTCAAGACGTCGGAATGAGTTGGTTCGTGTGAATAGAAAATCGGGCGGAAAATGACTTATGACGTCATAAGTACATTGTATAAAGACGGACGACGCCCGGCCGACTTTTTGACGGCCCGTGTGATCAGCCTTTTAGGCAACGCATTCCTGAGAACCAGCTGTCTGCATACATGAATAACCAATTGCAAACAAATAAAAAAATGAATATGCCTAAACGAACGCTGTTATGAACGACGCAGTAATTTTCACTGTTATCAAGAGTTTCGGAGTTTGTAGTGTACCGGTAGTAGGCCTATGCTAGAAATGGCATTCCATAGATTGCAAATTTTCACTTTGGAAATCGATTTCTAAATTACCATTCTCATAGGCTTCGTAGAATTCTAAAATATCTCAAATGCGTGTTATGAAGTGCATGCCTAACACAAATATTTGCAGAAGATGTTTGATATTAAATTGAAATGTATAGACTAGCCTAGTATAATAGCGTACATATGGCGGCTTATTTTGAAATCCTTTCAAAACAAGCATTAATGCAGCGTTTGGTGAGCTCCAATATGAGTGAGCATTATACATACTCAGTTTACACACATGCACACACGCATACAGAGAGACTGTATGAAGTGAATTGGGCTATAGGCCTAAGTGAAAATATACACACTTGAATTTCAAGCAGACGAAAAAAATCATCAAACAAAGTCGGGCGCCAGGCTTGTTTCCATCAGTGACTCGTCACCGAGTCTATTCATAAATTAAGATAGCCTACTAATGGCAAAACTCAAAAAATGATATTCACGAATGTAATGCAAGAATTCTAAAGGCTAAGTTAAAAAAAAATAAATTGCTCGAAATGTGGAAGCGAGCAATGGACGTTAACTCGATATCGTTATATAATATTGATAAAAGCGTAGGCCTAGACATTAAAAACATATCAAAAAAGTAATTATTATAAGCCTAATTGCTAATATATTATGACTCCACACTATGAAATAAGCCCAACAGCTTCATGGCAGACAGTGGTGAGTTAAGACATTTCTACCCCCTAGACATTTCATTGAATCATTGCTGAATATTAATGAAAGTTTGTGAAATTTGAAACATACAGTAGTGAAGAAACATAGAAACTGATATGTAGACTATTTTAATTTGTGTTTAAAAAAACTTCAAAGTGGACACTCCGTAGGAACAAGGCATGGACGAAACCGTTGCGCAACTGGCTGACGGATGTCGGCGTAACAACGGGTGGAAGGAGGGGGCACGGAGGCATTGCCACCAGGAAACCACCCAAAAAAGGGCGCCAAATGCGATATTATAAGGCTTTTTTTATTTTTTCCCCTTTTATGAGTGTTGCCATTTTGTAAAGTAATCATTACCTAAATTATAAACTTCTAAATACATTTTCTCCGAAAGGCTGCCAAAGCCAATATTTCGAGGCACTTTATGCCATTTAACATTTTGTAAATTTGATATGTTATTAACTTTTCAATAAATGAGCGCCAAAAGGCGGCAAAGGCAATCCCGGGATTTAAAAATATATATATGAAAATTGGTGGAGTAAGAACAATTAGGGGGGTGCAATAATGGAATATTCCCCCGACCCAGCACAAAACCGTGGTTACGCCACTGCTGACATCTGCTGAATAATGAGCGAGTGCTTGAAAGTAATGGCAATTCGATCTGCTTCATTGAACGGGATTTACCGATTTACCAGCAGACTAATTCTAATGAACCAATCATGCAGCGCCCTCTGTGTATCCGCGCCTATAGTTGTACAAAATTTCATCAAAATTCATTTGAGATCAACAATGTAACAACTTGTCATTGACCTGTCAGTCAACTCGTTGTCGTGCAAGCGGCGTTGCTGTTCACTTTGAGCACAAATTGACACAGTCTATCAGTTTCCATCTTCTACACTATATTTGTTTGAAATTTCATTAATTTCAAATATAATTTTGCACAGATTCAGTGAAATCTCAAGAGGGTTTTTTCTTCTACTCGCTATTTAGGTCTATAAAAATTACTGCCTTTTCCAACAATTTTCTTTTATCATGTGAATTAACAAAATATGCTAGACGTCAAATCGTTTAAAGGTGGCACTCTAGTTAATAATAGATACCGGTATTAAAAACTACTTTCTTATCAATTCCGCATTCCTTTATGGTGTGTAGATAAAAATAATAAAATCGGCCTTATAGTTTGTCTCTAATTTGAAACGATGTAATGTGATATCGATGTTTTATGGAGGGCGTGGGCAATGGGCATGCGAAAAGATCAACTTTGCCAACAACTTCCGGCATTCATCAGTTATTTTGTAACCAGTGTTCGGTACAAGAACATTATTGCAGGCACAAATAATAGTTTCTAACTTACTTAATAATTACAAAAAGCGGTCAGTCGCATACATTATTCGGACCCACAGCTGCACAGGGTGATCGACGGCTCATTCTGGCGCAGAGGCGTTACGTGGTAGCACAGTTTTACCGGAAGTGCTGCGGAAAGTTGCAAAAAATGCGCCAACTTTCAGAAAATTATAACTCGGGTATTTGTGCTCCGATATCATTCCAGTAAATTTTGATAATTCTAAAATAAATAAACTAATTATATCAGGGCCTTTGGCCCTGATATAATTTTGGAACTACCCATTAGGTCAAAACTAAATATTTACATCGATATCGGATATTGATATCCAAAATCGTACATCAATTACAATGTATTTGAACATTGCAGCGTCCATGTATTTGTCTGAGAATTGTTTGGTGTTATATTTTGCGCCCTTTTGATTTTCCCGCATCCACCTTCCTGTCAGCCCCTGCATACTTTCTTAGCTTTCATAGCAAATCAGGGTGGTCAACATCCCCCCCCCCCCTCTTAAAGCGCTTCGATCTACCAGGCTGTCTCAGGCGCTCACTGGTAGATCGGATTAACACATGTATATTTTAACAACTGCCCCCAAATTTGATTTAGAAGTACCATTTCACGTAATCACGTTTGGAACTACCTTTTTTTCAGAACTGCCCTTTACAATAGGCCTTGAATTATATAACAAATCTAAAAATGTCAAATTAACTGGATTCCCTATTAATAAAGAAGTCGGCAATCTTTCTTTTTCAACAGCCAGCACAGTGTAGAAGAGCGTAGAGCGAGTTTAGCGAAAGCAGCTACTTTTGCTTACGTCTGAACCGTCAGTTAACCCTCTGCCCACTACTCTGCCCTGAAACGAGGCGCTCGGCCACGAAGCTGGCAGGTGCCTTGGCACAAGAGGTCAATTTCTCACCGAGAGGAAATTATTTTGCACCGAGAGGGAAATTCCTCTGGTTCATCCCCTGAATATACTGGACATTTATTTACATTTGTTTACATTTATTTGTAAACTACAGGTACCGTATATAATTTGTTATGACGCTAGATAGCGCTTATAAAGCCAAATGAATAGGATTCAGGCTGCTAACATTTTCATACGCTATAATTATTTTAAGCTTAAACACAATTGACCCGTCAAAATAGCCCTACACGTAGAGGGTTACATTTGCATTTTTGTTCTAAGGAAGCTCGTGAAATGCCTTGCAAAGAAGGAGTAGCCTTTCCTAGATTCACCTTCAAACATGTCATTTAAAGTTTTAAAATAAACACCGCAAACACACAAATCAGTTTAAAATATGTCCCTATAAAAAGCAAACAAAAATAAACTAACTCAACATGGAGTTGTCTCAAAAGAGGAAAACAAATCACTGCCACAAACAGTTTTATCTCCGAAAAGTGTTAATTGACGATAACCACTTGTAGCCAACCCTCTTTATATATTATCTACGTTCTGCTATAGCGTGAAAAGCTAAAAGCTCATTTAACTTCGCGGCCGATTAATAACCAGTTGTTCAGAACGTTTAAAACAGTATAGACCCACATTCATATTTTAAGAAATAAACTCGTGAGGGTCAAGGCAGGCCTTGTAGGAAGAGTTAACGTCGGCCTACTAATGAATTTTAAGGATTGAGGCTAGCTACTAGGCCTTCGATTTAGAAAGACCTCGTTCAAACAAAAGGCTCGAGAAATCGAGGGACCATAGCTGAAGTTCGTACTAATTAGGCAAACTTTCAGCATTTTGAAGTAGGCCTATGCTGTCGAATTAAAGTATTTAGGGCACTATAGAACGGATCGAAAGGGATTGAAAGGATCAATGGAAAGATGGGGAAACAGACAAATAATGTAGGCCTACAGCCCTACATGCAGAAGAAAAGTAATTTCTAATAATAATGCTATGAATAGAATTACGGTATCCTTGAAAGAAGGGCCTAATTTATTTTTTTTAGAATTCTAAAAATTTCCGCTATTTGAATGATAAGTTTAAAACATGATGTTGCGCATGCAGCGAGGCGTTTACTGAGAGGGACTGTGGCTTATGTCTGGTAGATCGGAGTGCAGGGAGAGCTCCGCCAAACAAGTCGAAGGTCGCTTTGTTATTTTTATGACTCACAACAAAGATGAGTGGCATTGATAAAGAGGTCCACTTCTGTGAAAACCACAAAAAAGGTTATACGTGATTTCCAATTGGTTAGCAAAGATCACGTGATGCCTCTAGCAAAGTTGATACGCTTTGCGGAAAGCAACTACTAAATCAAAACTTGAGCGCGTCTCTAAATGAACAAGTAGAAGCTTACATTTGAAAGTTTAGGATATTTTGTAAGCTTGAGCTTCTAATTTCAAGCTTGACTTACAAATATATTGCGGCGCATCCCTGGATGCCGTGCAGTGACTTGCAGTGGGTGGGTCCATGGGAATGTCACACTCAATTGGGCACATGAAATTTTAAACTTTGAAGGATCGAATATTGATGCGTCTGGTTTCCATGCAGTGGATAAAAAACCCCTTTGGATCTTAAATAGGCAAAAGGTGTGGTCTAGCGATATTCACAAATGCGGAAATGAAACGAAAACAAAGTTTGTTTTTATTCGATTTCCGCTTCCACGACAATGATGGATGCCACATGATCTACACTCAGTGCGGTTTCGTTCAATAAAATGAGCAGATATTTGCGCTCCTCTGTTCTGTTTATTATCATTCTCTTCCCGATACATGTGCTGTACATGCACAGTGGAATATTTTCAGACCTTGCAACAATTCAGAAATGTGTCCATCCAGTGGCGTATACAAATAGGCTGTTAGGATCATGGCTCCTAGATCTTAGTTTTGATTGTTTTTGTAACTTGATAAATAACTACGGAGCTGAACTGATTTCAAAGCAATAAAAACCGCGTTTTAAAAACCAAAATTTCCGCCCAGGGTCCCCTCGTCCTGGGCCTGGAACGGCGCGCACAATCGGGTCCAAATTATAATAGATTGTATTGTCACCAGAATTAATAAAAGGATCCAGTTTTTAGAATACAATTTTTGTTTAAATTATAATTTTTACAAATTTTTTGTAAATTAGATTTTAATTTTATCAAACTTTTATCTAAAAAAAGTAAACACTTATAATGTTTAAATGTCTTTTTGTGCTTGTGAGCGGAGCAAAATAGGTAGTTTTGAAGACTTTTTTGAACTTTGATCTATTTCCTTAAAAAAATACTTATGTTAATACCGTAGTTGTATTGTTTCTTGTTAAAACTTTATTTTTTGTGAATGTAGAGGGGATCTCCCCTTTCGCCCCTCCCCCGTCCCCTTCTGGGTCTGCTAATACCAGTTGGAATTGTGCGCCGAGTTTCAGCGCGATAGGGTTGTCTGGAAGTTGGAGAAAAAGCTGGTGAGAGGTTTGTGGAATGACAGAGTCCAAAGCACCTAGGAACACAATCTTTATTTTATTTTCCCGAATTTAACAACAGTTCAGCAATTTTTAAACCCCAAGATTAACTTCTGGGTCTAACGGAGATCCATTCTGATTAACTGCCAGCCATGCGAACGACGATGCCACGCGGAAATAAGATACCGGTATTTTAAATTTAAAAAATATACATGTACAATGTGTATGGAGAAATACGGCCTCCGCATATGGGCAATATATCGGAAATATTTTCTAAATTGGAACCATAGCAGAAGTTCCAAGTTCCAAGTTGCAGGACTGAATTTTTATTAGTGATACTGTATCGTCAAGAGGTAAGCACACCTAGTCTCCTTCAAAGTTGTCGCCTTCTGAGCACACACATTTATTCCTACGTTCCTGCCAGTTCTGGAAGCATATTGCATAGTCGTCTTTTGAAGGCTTGTTTAAGGGTTTCCGGGTTGTCAAATCGCTTCCCTTTTAAAACACGTTTCAATTTAAGGAAACAGAAAAAAGTCACCTGGAGCCAAATCAGGCGAGTACGGTGGTTGTGGGACAACTAGAAATTTTTTCCGGCCAAAATCTCCCTGACCGCGATGGCTGTGTGTGAAGGCGCATTGTCATGGTGCAGCATCCAAGCTCCATCCTTCCACTTCTTTTGGCGTTTTCGTCGAACTGCATTGCATAACTGTTTTAAAACCTCAAGGTAGAAGCTTTGATTGACATGGGTGTTTGGATACGATCCAGAAACAATTTTATTCCGTTTCTCAAATTGAAACGTGTTTTAAAAGCGAAAAGATTTGACAATGTGGAAATCATTAAACAAGCAGTGACGAAAGAAATGAAGGACATTTTAAAAATCGACTATGCAAGATGCTTCCAGAAGTGGCAGTAGGCCTAACATTAGAATAAATGTGTGTGCTCGGAAGGGGACTACTTTGAAAGTAATTAGCTGACTAGGTATGCTTACCTCTAGACGATAGTTTCACAAATAAAAAAATCCAGTCCTGGAACTTTTTGATCACACCTTGTATGCCGAATATATGGTAAATATATTTAAAAAATATGATGTCAATGTTATACGCTCGAATATGGTGGCATATATTGAGCCATATATTTTAAATATTTGTAATCAACGTATATTTTTGCCCAATATATTGAAAATATTTCGAAAATACACGTATATTTAAAATATATTGCCATATACAATTGTACATGTATATGCCCTGCTTCTGGAATATATTTCATTTCAGTTTGGGTGTGGTGGTGGGATTTATAGGGCTTATCACGTTATATTGGATTAGCAGTTAGTTTTAAACAGTGTTCGATACAACAAACGCAAACAAACAAAAAGGTCATGTCCCATACAGGGTCAACTATGGCGCAGACACGTTACGTGGTAGCACAGATTTACCGGAAGTGCTTCAGAAGGTTGCAAACAAGGCGTCAAATTACAGAAAATCTTAACTAAGGTTTTTAGGCCTTTATTTATGGTCCGATTTCATTGGAATAAAAAACAAATTAAATGATAGAACTAAAACCAAAAAACCTCACATTAAAAAAGTTACCCTTTAAAGCAATGAAAAGAAACCGTTGGGTGAGTTTAGACGCCCTCTCCCGCGCCCTTGAGAAATCCTGCGCACGCCAGCAGCATTTGCAAAGACTCCTTGCAAATGCTAAACTTTATAGGCCTTTATAGGTTTCGTTTTGACAACTAGTTGGCCATTTTGTGATTTAATGCGAAAAGTGCAAAGGCGACTGCGAGAAGAAACCCTTCGTGGTCACGCAAAACTGATTAATTGCTTTAGAAAGAATTAGAAGAGAAAAAAGTGCAGCGACTGCAGAGAGGAAGTCGTAAAATAGATAACACCCACTAACTAGATAGTCAAACACGGATTACATTTGTTGTTCATGGTTAGACAAGAGACAAAAGTTCAGACACAACTGTTTCGTTTTAGTTTATTATTATATTAAGACGTAGTTCCGGCGAACAGTGAATAGGCTTAATCACAGTAATCGCAGCCTTTATTTCTGTATGTATATTTCTAAATTAGGACTTATACCCTTTGGACCGAAGAAATGAGGAAGTGATGATTAGTAAACAATGAGTAAATTGTATATTTGATGAGTTTTCAATGATTTCGAAAACAATTACCACGATAACCGTAAACAAGCGGAAATATATATCAACTGAACAGATGACGTGACTGTCGACAGACGACGATAAAACCGGATGGCAAGCGCATAGAGTACCACTTAAGACGCCATATGATGAAAAGCTGAAAGAAAACATTTCACAAGTCATTGATCACATAGACGAGCAGAAAACCATAAAAGATGATAAAACATTTGAACTTCCACGCGCGCGCGCCACAAAAGACGTATTTTCATTGGAGAAGGGCCAAGTGAGTACTTCACAAGTTCCGGATAAACCAAAACAAAAAGAAGAAAAACTCGCTGACAAAACGAATAAAGCAACGTATTTTAGTCGCCTCGACGAATCCACACCGTTGGCACAAATGCAAATTGAAATTGTAAAATTCCAATAAAATCTGCTACGGAGCCCCGTTCAGAGGCAAGCCGAAAAGTGAAAAACTGAAACTGAAAGCGAAACCAACTTCTGCTTTATAAAGTTCAGGCCGGAATCACTAGTGCAAATTTCAGGGTATGCATAGGAGCTCTATGTTATTTAGGCAAAATTCTTACAACTTTAGTTCAATTAAAGCAGGTTTAATTGGTGATTAAACTAATTAAATTGGTTAATCTTATATATTAATATCGGTGATTTGTCCGTCCGTAAGAGGCGTGTCGGTAGGCGTGTCTGTCCATCCGTTTTATTTTTGAAAAAATAAATTTGCCACTACCACTACCAGGGAGCGAACTCTCACCGCTGGGTTGCGAGGCGAGTATCTTAACGACTCTGACACACAGGCTTTCATATCCAAATAAAAGTAAAACTTGATTTTGTTCATTAGTCATGAACTTTGCGCTCCTTTGATTTTCCCACTTCCTTCCTCCAGCCAACCCCTTCATAATGATATAATTCTGATTGGTCAGTATTCCCCCTCTACGCTCGGAAGTCTTAAACCACTTTGCTCTGCTAAGCTAAGCCTTAGCCCTCTGAGTGAGCGGGTCACACGAAACACGATCCACCCACTCAGAGGGCCTGTGGCTTAGTCTAGCAGAGCAAAGTGGGGAGAGAGCTCCCGATAACTAGGCCACGGGGTGCGAAGCGGCCCCGTGGCCTTGTTATTAGATGATTAAAAGTAATTTTGGGATATTTTACAAATAATTTGGCTAAATACAACTAATGTACCAGTACCTACTTAACAGCCTGGCAACCTATACAGATAAAACTGAAAGCAGCAAAATGGTGCCCATGAAGTAAGCAACAATTGGCCAATCACAAGCATCACAAGCATGCCGACAAAGAACAAAGCTTGACGGTACTCTCCCTATACACTTATACAGCGCGCTACTGTGACACAGGTTTGAGATTTTCAACAGTGATTCGGGCATCAGTTTGTTTATAGTTTTTGGCTTCAGTTTCCACTTCAGTTTCCAGCGTTCATAGGTTTGAGGCCGAAAAAAGTAATTTTGGTTAACATCGGTCAGTGGCGTAGGCAGGATTTGGCTCTCGGGGGAAGATATAATGGAAAAAAAAAGGTTATACAAAATTTAATTACCCCCCATTTCTGTGCCATGGATAACTTCAACTGGTGTCAAGGAAATATCCCTGTGAGCGTACAGATGGGCAATCCAGTAAGTCTGGTTTCGCAGGTTGTGTTTCTTGCGAGCGAGGCGAGCGAGGGATTTTTTTTACAATGTTTGGCGGATTTTGACAAATGTTGGTGAAATTTTTACGATTTTTTACTTCGGTAACCTTTGATTTTAACGTTTTATCAACATTTAAATTATATTGTACAATTTTAATACCGGTTGTGGTGAACCAAGGGATAGCTGGAAAGCACCACACTCTTCCGAGGGCACTCGCGCCTAGAAACCGGGGCCTAACTCCTTTAGGAAGGAACACGGACTAGGTTTTAGGTGAAAGAAAACAAAAGAAAGGTTTATTCAGCTGTCAGGTACTGAATGTTACATATGGGTGACTCTGAACTGAAGTAGAAGAGGAAGAGCGACTGCTCTTCCCAAATGCAAAAGTAAGAGTGACTAGGTCAAGCCGGGTCGCTACCCGGCTTGCCTAGCCAAGGTTAAGTGAAGGTGACACTTGGGTTTGAGGTCACGACCACCAGGTGGCGTCGGGTAGCGACGCCCGATCACCACACGGTATAAAAAAAGTCAACGAGCGAGCGAGGAAACTTTTCTACAATAGTCATTTTTGACCAATTTGTACGAAAATATGTGTTTTTCACCAGTTTTTTGACATGCGTAAAAGAAAACGGAAATGAGGGCGGCAAAATTTGTTTGGCTCTGGGGGAGGTTTTACCCCCAAAACTGCCCACGTGCCTACGCCACTGCAGTGCTTTAGTAACACCAGTAGTCCAGTAAGGCCTACTCAATTTATAGGAAAAAATTTTATTTTTTTAGCTCTGCGGGGGGTTTTAACCTCCAACCGCCCCCTCCCCCGTGCCTACATCGGTGATATTTTAGACACTGGTTCCCTTCGTAATTATCGATATTTCCCGCTAAAATGTCGATATTCTGAATCCTCACATCTCATTGACAGATAGACGTCACGTGTCGGTGTGAGTAAATAGGGCGCAATTAACTCAGCCCAAATGTTGAAGAAAAACATAGACTATTGAAAAGGCACCAATATTGTTATCTACAGGGTGACCCATGACACAAAATTACATCCTTATTTACAGAGCTGGTTAATTTGAAATCATGGTAGTTGAATCAAATCCAATTGGGGGATTATTAAAAAAAAAAGGAAGGCTCTCCAAGGAGAGCCTCCTTGACTGTGCTACCGGCCTGGAAACGTATGCTTACTCTTGCAAAGTATGCCTATTGAGAAAGTACACAAACAATTCGGTAATGTTGCGGAAACATTAAGAAATTGCGGAAATATTCCAGAATTGTTACATTATGGACTTGTCTAATTACTCCGGGTTTATTGCAGAAACATGAAGGTAACTGTAGAATAGTGGTCCAAAATAACATGTTAAAAGTGTCTAAGTGACCAATATTATGACGGTTCATGAAGGAATTTTAATTAATTTTTTATCGGAACCGATTAAAGGCCTAGGGGAAAATCAAAAGGCAAACCATTGATTTTCTTGAGCATTTTCAGAAAGCAGGCACTCGAGATTCTTGATTGCGTCTACTTTGTCTGCCCATGTAATGCGTCCCAGCCTTTCCTTTGGAAGCTGGTCGTTTTTTATTGAACGGTTTCGACGATTTGAATCGTCGAAATGAGCAAGATTTAGACCCGCATAGTGAACAGTGCATTCACTGCAGTGAGCAATTGAACACTTTCATTCTTTTATCTCTCCATCTTTTCATTTGAGTGCTTTGGTGCATTTGATCGGGGTCATAAAAAACAAATTCGTGGCCATAATAAGGAGGCCAATTTATGAAAATTGGATTCCAGATTTTAAACAGGGTTTTAGCGAAGTTATGTATTTTTACAAGAAAGCTTTCTCAACTCAATAGTGCCATTCCCATTAGAAGTGGAGGATCCACCTCTTCGAGTTTCTTTCAAATGGATTCCTCAGAAGACGAAGAAAAAAAAAGTGAAATTGGATCTGAAATGTTGAACCCAATGAACCAGCAGGAACGCCTTCTTGATTTCACCAGGACGATTGCGGCGCATGTAGCCAAATACCATGCACATTTCATTTGGAAAATAAAACATCAACATAGGCCTAGAGTCTAAAGTTTCTATCGGGCTCGTTAAGATTCTCAACGACTAGGCTATTAAGAATTTAAGAAGCCAAGTGGGCTACTTAACCAATGCTTGTTTATAGGTTCACTTTCGCCACCAAGTTTATGTACATTCGTTTAGTAACTCGCTTGTTAAGTGCATGGCTGCCGTTCACACAGAAACGAGCCGAACAGGACACACGAGTGGCCACGAGGCAGCTGGCATAATTATGCCTGGAAAAATAGTGGGCAAAATCCCGCAAATGGGCGAAATATGGGCAGAACCAGACGACGAAATATTTTGCATACTTAAAGAGTAGGCTACTAAGAGTTAAAACATTCAAAATAGTCAACGGGTCGGTACCGTAGGCCTACACAGAAAATGATTATAGGCTACTGATGTGATTATTAAATCTGGATTTATGCTTCGTAAATGGTGTAAATCTAAAACCATCAACGACTACATCGTTACTGCTATTAAGGCGGGTTCAGAGGCTAACCGAAAAGTGAAAAACTGAAACTGCAACAGGAAAAATTCCAGTTTCAGCTTTACAAATTTCGGGTTCAACCTCAACAGGCAAGATGAAACCGAAATTTGCAAAGCAGAAATCGACTATTTGAACCAAAAGCAGTTCTCGGTTTAAGTCTGTCTCAAGATGAATCTTCGACTTCTGAGCATTATTCTGTTTATGACGTCACTCACACGTGACGTGCATCAGACAATGAGAATTGAGGACACAAAATATCGATATTTTAGCGGGAAATATCGAGTGACTCTGAAGGGAATCGATGTCTAAAATCTTACGGATGTTGAATCGAAATTAATTTATCATCGGTAAACCAGTTAATGTTGGAAACTGAAGCTGAAAACTGTAAAATGAAACTGAATTTTGGAAACCCGAATTTGGTTTTGGTCTCAGTTGAGTCAGTTTCAGGTTTCATTCTTCAGCTCACTTCTGAACTGGCCTTTAGGCTTTTTTAAAGGCGATTTTGACATACACGAGATAAGAAGCCAGAAATGCACTGGAGGAGGAGGCCTATCGTGAACAAACAAAAGAATTTTCAATGTGGCGTCCGAGTGGCGCACG
>JAQIYI010001262.1:0-12665 GCA_034700265.1 Polyzonium germanicum
TCTCGCCGGTCAGTGAAGCGGTAAAGCTTGCGAAATGATGTTTACGAAACTGGACATTTTATGTAGGGAATTTAATGTTGAGATTTCCGAAAATGTCAATGGCTCTCCTTAACAACCGTGCTCCAATAAAAGATTGTAAAATCCAATAGACCTTATATAAGCACTCCTTGTAATATTACGTAAGCAATTGTTTACGTAATATTACATGGAGTGCAGAGGGTTTACATGAAAGCGCTCGTTAACGAGCGCATTCATGTAAACCCTCTGAGCAGTAATTGGTGCAATAACGACGAGTAGATAGCAATCAAATCAAATCTTTTTCATATTAATAATAATGTGCGCATCCGTAATATAGGCTTTCCAATATGAAGGAAGAAAAAGAAAAAAAAATAGGAAAAAAAAAATATAAAAAACACACCTTCAATTTGTCCTTATAGTTCGTAGAAATATAACGATACTACGTGAGAGAAATGCAAAAGAAGCTCAGAAGAAACAACTTGCCTACCGTACTCAAAATTACAGACAAAATATAAAAAAAAAAGAAAATAATAAAACGTTTTGCCAAAAGTTGGAATATAATTTCAATTTTTCAAAAAAGGAAAGAAAATAAAAAACTAGACTTATTTTACTATGCTATTAGCTCATAGTAATTACAGTTGCATGGCTCGCTAGACCAAATTGCGCAACGAACGAATGAAAGAAATCACGTGAACAAATTTGACCAATCCCATTTATGATTCTTCATCTCTGTCTCTCGCTTTAACCCAATCTGAGCAATTATTAAAATTTTTATTTGCTCCTATTAAGCGATCGAGTTGATAAAACTGTGGAAGCTGAAACTGAAAATTAATGCGCGTATCTACACTGTAGCTTAAGTTTAAGCCTATACTTACGATCGATTTGCAGCCAACGTGGCTGACTATCTGCTTTATCTGTGTTGATTTGCACCAGGAGTGCTTTTCTGGATACAGCATGATGTTATGGACCTGAGAAAAAATAAATAAATTAACATAATGAAAAAAATATCGATGACAATCAATGTACAACGATGTTACCGCGGTACCGACCACCGATATAATGTATCTCGATAGTTATATTTAGTGTGTTGTGCAGTTTTTGCATCTAAAATTCCTGAGGAAAAGCTCCTGGGCCACCTTATCAAAGTGCTGTATTAAGGATTCCAAGGAAACTTTTAAAAATTACAGATGTGTTTTTGTTCAAAAGAAGAGTTAGCTAGCATGCAAATAACAATAAATCAAAAATGTTCAACCCTTCTCTTATTGTTATTTAGATTTTTTACACCCTAGACACACACACTATACACTCATGCAAGCTTGTAGATGGCCTTTAGCGGATTCTTCACTAACTAGGCATGGCTAGATTTTTCCTAGTCTTTATGTACGTATACTCAAGAATTTCAAGGATTTTCTTCAAATATTTTACGCACCGCAACCAATAATTTAACGCCACGCAGACACCAACAGTATTTAGGTTAACTTGCATTAATGTAAATTAAATAGTTAACAGGACCACGTAAAACTGTTCAAATATCTAGACAAAAGCCCTCTCTCACTTCAAGTACGTCACTTCGGGTATTACACACTTATTAATTACTACGAATTTAGCACTTAACTTTTTCTTTGTAAATTTTAAATGTAATTTCCTATTAGAAATTTACGTAAATGAATTTACAATTGTAAACTTGTAAATAGATAGTATGATGTTGACAATTTTAATATTAACTACACTGTTATATGGATAACGTGTATGGACCCGATATCATCGATGTAAAACCTAAATCATATTACCGATATTTAGACCGATATGTTATATTGGCAGCATGGACACAATGAAGTTGATTTCTGAGTGATCTTGCCTACGGCTAAGACCTACCTTGTGTTCCCTGGTGCCGAGATGAACTGGCACGACCGTCGGGTTTGCAGTCGCCCTTTGAACCATGGCCATGGCCACTGTCACAGCGATGATGATAGAGATCGGCTGCCTTGCCATTATTGCGCTTCTGGCTGCCTGATCCTCTGGCATTATGGAGTAGAATGAAAATGATGTGCGATAAAATATAAAATCCTGCGATGTCCAAAAATCCTCCTCTCAAAGTCACTATCAGTCAGACATGCCTGCAAGAGTCAAGAGACGAGACGTCCAAAGAAAACCACATTATTTTTGGTACCCGTACCGTAGTTCATTGTGTAAATGTCACATAATGTTCTTAAGACTATTGCCTACGAGAAAGTGTCTCGTCACGAAATTTAGGCCACTCTGGTTGGCACCATTACCGGTGGAAACTGGCTTTGACCGCAAAAAAAATATTTTTTTTGAGATTTAAAAACAAAACAAAACAAATATTGAATAAAATTCTCTGATCAAATGGAACAATTAAATGCTGCACAGATTTCAATCTTAGTTGATTGAGTAAGTTGAACGGCAATTCAATACGTTTTCTCCAGCAAGTGTCAAGAGTGTCAGATTGTTTGTCTGTTTGTGTGAGTGCTTAGATTTGACTCAAGATAAACTTCTTGAGACGGCCGGTTCTAGCTTGGCGCTTTTCATTGTCCAATTGTGTTTCCATCAAGAAAAACAATGTTTGAAAAAAAAAAAGCTCCTTGAATGTAAAATGTAAAATGGAATATATATATATATACAAACGGACAAGGCGGGCAGGCATGCACACACACTGCCACTGCAGTCAGCATTCAAGGAGTGTCAGGCTTTTGGGCAATGAAAATATAAGCGTGCGTACGTGTGCCCACGCATGAATTATAAATTTATTATAATGACTTTTAGACACACAGACACAGACAAGCCTACCAACAGGACAACAGCGTTTTACGCAAACGTTTTGCCGCGCGGCGCGTCGCGTCGCGGCTGCAAGGCCGCGGCTAGCTAAGCTACAAGAAGCTGCTCACAAAGATTGATTGTTATTTCCCATAGAGAGAAAATACATGTATAAAATTAAAAAGCAGAAGAACGTTGAGGGGTCAGCATGCCTTCTGTGGCGTTGTTGTGTATCATCTAGAATAGGCCATTTGTATATTAAATATTAATAATGTCCGAACGCGAGACCATACGGCTACCGAGTGCGAGTCAAAACGTGCTACCTAGCAAAGTCGACGGCTAGAGTCCATTGCTCGCTCAGACAACTAAAATAAATATGCGTGCTCGAAATGTTGAATGAAATACCGGCAAATCAAAAGTTGAAAAAAAAAGTATTCATTTTCATTCAGATTTCAGAATTTTTGTCTTCTTTATACAGATTCAGATCAAGGGTAAAGTGCAGAAAAAAATAGAAGAAAAAAATCAGGATGTAGGCCTAGTCTCGAACATAATAATGAATAATTTTCAATAATTATGGCCGATTAAAACAATAAAAAAGACCGGCTCACACGAGAGTAAAAAGGGTTTTTTGCTGGTCATCGGCCCCTGAGATCATGGATGCCATCCTTTCTGCGTAGTTTTTTTTCTTTTTTTTTATTTTTTTTGTTGGACGCATTGATTAGCATTATTAAAGACAGGGCCGCCGGTTAGCCGCTGACTAGAAACTTATTTTCCAACAAGTGAACAAGAAGTCCAGCTGATTATCTTACTCGTTTGAAACTCGTTTACTTTAAATACGTATGCAAATCATGTCAATATATGGTCGGAAAATTCAGAAATAACGAAGTAATGAGATGATGCCGTTGATGTATGACAATTTAAGCGATCGATTTGGAAAAACTGATTGCATGAAAAGATAAAACTGGCATACGCATAGACGAAACATTTTAAGTTTTTAAATAAATATTTATTCGATAAATGCCAAAAAGGCAAGTGAGTTTTGTCAACAAGCATAGAGTGTAAATTGTGCATCTACAATATATTTATACTTGCATAGAAATAAATAAATTTCTTATACATAAAAAACCGAAAAAGCAGAATGTCCTTATAACTAATCAGTTGATGCAACTTGTTTGGTTTGGGAAACAGAAGCTGAGCTCAGATTTGGCCAAAGCAACGAGAGACATGCTCGAGAAACTCAAGGCATTGAACGCGACTTTAGCCGAAAAAGTTGGCGGCGTTCGCCCGCCGTTGCTCGAACAAGAGATCGTCGAGATCGAGAAGCAGATTCAGGTCATTCTGACCACGGCTCGAGAACGGGTGGTTCGTCTGCAGAAGGCGTCCACAGCGTGGACGACCTTCAACGACGAACTTCAGGACCTGGTTGACTGGATGCGTAAGACGAGAGACTTGATGGAGAGCCTGAAGTCGACGGATAAAACACCGGAAAGCAAAACCGAAGAAGTTCAGGTAAACGATAAATTAATTAAGACAGTTATTTTTCTTATCGCAGTTTTCGAGAAATTGCAAGGAATTTTATTATATGGGATACTGATAATCCCTATTTTTTCGTCAACAGAGTCTTAAGGTAGAATTGGACAGCAAGATTCAAGTATTAGTGCATTTGGTGCGAGAAGGCGAACGGCTGTTTAACGAAGGACAACTGGAAGACGATCGCTTCAAGGAACTTCAGAAGCAGCTGGCGGATATGAAGTCCGAAATGGAAGCTCTGAGAGGACAACTCGCGCAGCAGCTGACCGGTCTGGAGGAACAGGTGGCTCGTCAGATATCCATTCAGAAGGTGAAGGAGTGGCTGAAGAAGGTTCAGGCGCGAGTCGGAGGCGGTCAGCCCAAACCGAAAACGGTGGACGAAGGACAGACAATGAAAAAAGACATCACCGTAAGAGAAATTCCACAATAATGAAATATTTTTCTTTGCGAAATCTGACTTTTTGCTATGATTGTAGGCCCTTATCACCGAAGTTGAGGAGAAAATCGTTACGGTCACCACCGAGGTAACCGAAACGGAAGAGGAGGAAGAGGATGGGGAAGTTCCAGCAGTGGACCAAACGGAGCAGTTGGAGGCCATCGATCGACTCAAGGAGTTGAAGGAGCAGATGCAGCAATGGCTGTCCAAACTGGAAGCGGCGCTCGCAGTCTGGGAGAAGCTTCTGGACAAACTGAAGGACTTTTTCGCTTGGTTGAACGATCTGGAAACGAAACTCAAGATTCCTCTTCATTTGCGGACTCCAATCACGGAAACTCTCGAGAAACAGATGGAAGAACTCAAGGTGAAGTTGAATCAGCGATTCGCTTAACACATTCATGGTGCCCCATCTGAGCTCTGGGACCCCGTGCGGCCATATGATCGTAAAATGGAGTTCGATAGTTCTTTTTTAATGATTTACTCAGGGGAGCCAGGGAAGACCACGGCTAGGAACAAAAAAAAGGGAATTTCACCTAAAAGTTGGCTAATTTGTATTTTTTTTTCAGGATTTGCACAAAGAGGTGATTGAGCATCAGGCGGTGAAAATCACAATGACTCAAGAATGCGACAGTCTGTCTCAAGTGCTGTCCATCCCAGGCCTGGCGGAGTTGAGGACTCAACTGGAAGACATCAAGACCAGACTGAGTCAGGTGATGGACGCCATATCGAAACGTCAGGCCGAGCTGTCGGACGCCATCATCGAAGCCAAGGAGTTTCAAAACAAGATGCAGGAATTTCAGGCCACCTTGTCCAGTCTGCAGCAACGAATCGACCTTCTGGACGAAGTGTACACGGACAGAATTGACGGCGCTCTGCAGACCATCAAGAACATCAAGCAGGAGCTTGTCGATTTGCAACCGGAAGTGGTGCACGAAATCTACGAGCACATCAAGAAGCTGAACGACGAATGCACGACGGAAGAAGTGGACGACGTCAACAAGACCTATTCGCGTCTGACGGGCAAGTATCGAAACGCGGAGGACGTTGTCGACGCCAAGGAGAAATTGCTGAAGAAGTGGCTCGAATTTCATCACTGGTACGTCTAGGGATGTGAGCGCGGGCAAAATTGAAGCAAAAATGGGAAAAGATTATGTTAATTTAATTATACATTACTTGTGCATGAAGGTCCAAATTGATCGCCTTTACCAATAATTAACGAATTTTCTAAAATGTTTCCATATTTTTCCATTTCATTAAATGTTTTTCCAAATTATTCGGAAACTTTACGACCTCAGGTACGTCGACACGATGGAGCAACTGAAGTGGACGCTGCAACAGTTGGACGCCCAGAAGAGCTCTTCCAAAGAGACGCTGGAGACGGCCATCAAGAACGTCGACGGCGTCAACGTGAACGCCAAGACTTTCCTGGAGTGCGTCGCCGAACTGGAAAAACTGGCCGAGAAAAGTCGGACCGTCATCAAGGATAACGTGGACGGCTCTGCGTGCGACTTGGCGCGAATGATCGCCAAAGTGGAAAAAGCGGCCGAATCGATTCGAACGCGCGTCACGTCCAAAGAGAGGTCCAAAGAGAAGTCCGAAGTCGAAGACGAGCATTTCGAACGCGCCAAGGAAGCCCTGCTGGCATTCCTGCGCGACACTGAACAGGAATTCGACACTCTGGTGCCCAACGACGAGTCTCTTCAGGAACTCGAAGCCACTCAGTCCATCATTCAAGTGAGATGTTCCATTAATTAGCATTTCATGCATTATTTTTTATTCGTGAAATTGAGGTTTGAAAAATTGTCTTTGATGATTTGAGAATTCGTAGTGAACTAGGCTAGTAGTACGTAATAATACTAAATATCCGAGCGAGAGAGGAAGAATATTAACACACAGATTGATTATAATTACTAATGGTTTTTGTAAAATTATCTTCAGCATTTGCACGAGTCCATTGCTAATCAACATGCCCTGCTCGACGATGTCCTGGCAATGAGTTTGGCAGTGATTCAACGTGGAGGTCCAACCATGTCCGCCACTCAGATAACTGTGTCTGACCTCGAAAGTGCCTGGAATCAACTGAACTCCACTCTGTCGGACAAGGAGAACCGCTTACGTGCCATTCAATCTTCGTGGCAACAGTGCTACGAGATCATTGAAACTGCGCTAAAGTCGCTGGATGAAGCTGAAACTGCATTTGCTGAAATGACTGAAGTGTCGAACGATTTGACTCACGCCCAGTCGTTGTTGGAGGCAGCAAAGGTAAGTTAGCTCTAGGCGAGAAACGCTTGTTGAGATTTAAAGATTTTCAGATCATCATCACGAACAATATATCTTTCAGAATCTGATGATCACGTTGAACAACTTGAAACCACAATTGGACGTCGGATTCAAGAAGGCTCTTCACGTGGCTCAGTTGCTCAACAACGCATTTCCGACGAGATTCACGATGGAGAAGTTGCCCAAGGACTTCGACGATTGCCTCGCTCGCTTGAAGAAACTTCAGGCGAATATCAACGACAAGGTTCGCGGTCTGGAAGTTCAGCTCGTTCTTTGGTCTCAAATCGATCAGGAAAAGGATGACGTGATCATCTGGTTGAGCAACGTCTGCGCTGCCATGTCGGAATCACTGGAGACGCCGCAGAACAAGGATGTTGTCAACATCAAATGGACCGTATACAAGGTGCGTGACAGTAAAGAAACCATAATTAAGATTGTGCCATTAATATACATGTATAGAGATGTTTTTGGGTTCTCCGCTTTATGGTTTTAAAGGGTCTCCAGTTTAAAAATTTGAGATCGACCTTGAAAAAAAAATTATTATTGAATGATTGATTGATGGGCTTTTGACAGAGTGAGCTGCCGACGTACTCGCAAACTCGAGAAAGCATTCTGGAGAAAATTAAGACGCTAGAAAAAGTGAACGACTCTAAACCGATGGCGACATTGGACGCATTGAAGACCGTGCTAGATGCTCAATTCGACGAAGCAGCATCGCTGGCCAAGAAACTGGAGAATCTCTTGAGCGAGTTGGCTCAGAAGGAGAACAGCTTGCGGTCCAAAGTGCACGAAGCCAACGAGTGGCTGAACGCCGTCAAACTGGCGCTGCTGAAATTGGACAGCGTCACGGGAACGGACGAGGAACTGACCAAGAATCTCAAAGAATGCAAAGTACACATTAAACAATTCGATTTGCAATTGCTCATAAATCTATTGAAAATTCAACTGCAAAAATAAAACTGGACAAGATAATTACCTAAGATACATTTATGCGTGTATCTTTGCCATGAAAATGCATGTTTTACCTTTTAGTGTGAACGCGATGACAAAAGCGCTATTAGAAGACTTAAGATTTATGTACATCGATTAAGTCGAGACATTTGTTTAACGCGCCAATCGCAGAAACATCAAGCTCTTCTGCAAGGAAAAAGTATCGTGACTGACATGGAAGAGGACATTAAGACCATTTCTGATGGAGTCACTACCGGTGACGTGCGAGGCATCTCAAAGGAGTTTTCAAATCTGCAGAAGCGGTAGGCCTACTGAAATTGCTATCTGAAGTTTTTTTAATTTATTTTAATTTTAATCCTAAAATTCTCATTCGTTAAACCTTTATCGGCTATTCCAGACACGATCTTCTCAAACAGGAAGCTGCCAGGCTTTCGAGCGCCATTCTAGGGGCACTCGATAAACGCTACCAAGCGGCCAAACAGAATTTTGAGAAGTGGTTGGCAACGGCCAACGAAAAAGTGTCCTGGTGTCATCCGGAGGTTTCCGCGGACAATTACAACATCGAGGCCAAAGTGATCATCCTTCAGGATGCCGAGAACAACGTTGACCAAGGAGTGAAGCTGAAGCTGGCCATCCTGGACATCGGCAACAACCTGATCATGACGCTGCCCGAAGAGCGGTCGTTGGAAATTGTCCGCGAGCTGGAAGGCCTGGAAGCCAAATGGGCGGCATTCTTGCAGAACGTGTGCGACACCAAAGAGAAGTTGCTGGCCACGCAGAATCAACGGCAGGATTTGAAGAAGGCCTTCGAGAAGATCAGCGCCTGGTTGAAGGTGGTCGAGGCCAGCGTTAAAAGCGAATCTTCAGCGCCGCTGGACCTGATGGAAGTTGGCCAACACTTTGAGAGAGCCCAGGTTTGATTAGATCTGAAGTTGCTTTTTAAGTTGCCAACAGTATATATCGAATGATTATTCGTTGAACAGAACATGCTGGAAGAAGTCGCTTTAAAACGACCGGAAATAGAAGAATTTCACAAGCAGACAGAAAACTTGTCCAAAAGACACCCGGAAGAGCACACGTCGACTCTTGCGGAACAACTCATCAAACGACATTCAGCTCTGGAGAAATCAATTCACGTAAGGGATACAGCAAACCCTTTATAGTTTGGTTCAAGCAGAATAAAATTATTTTAAATTTAATTTAGCTTTTAGAATTTTTTTAGTTTTAAATTTTAAATTTTTTTTAATTTTTGTTACCTCATAGGCTTATTTGCAAAAACTGAAACGTCTCATGGTGTCCGAAGAGACGTACGATGACGCCATCACAGACATAAGGGATTGGATGGACAAAGCGGAAACCGACCTCAGGAACCAAGTCACGGCGTCACCTGGCGTCGACAAACCTCTAGCTGCTTTGCAGAACAAGATGATAACCATTCAGGTGTGATCTTTGAAAGTCTAAATGATGATCCAGATCTTAAAATTCTTCTTCTTCCTTTTGAACTTTTATTTTATCTTTTTATCTTCGTTCAAGGAATTTCTGACCCAAAAGGAAGTCGGCCAATCTCTGCTGAATAACGCAGTCAGCGCTGGCGACGCCCTCTACACCGACGTGTCTTCCGATAGTCGCGATAAAATTCGAAGCGAGCTGCGAACGGTCAGAGACAGGTGGGAGACCCTTTGGGACACCGTCAATCAGACGAAGAAACGACTGGAGATCGCCACAATGCAATGGACGTCTTTCGATGAGAAGTGAGACTTTTTTCTTTAGATTGACTCAAAGCTTACTCAAGACTTAACTTGCTCAAGCCAAGCATGTCCATGACTAAATCATCAAATTCAAAAACAAATGCGCGATTGCAAATGAGTTTCATAATGCAATTCAAATGATAAATTATCACTTGCTTGAATACTGAGTCCGTCTTGAGCCAGGCACGAGCCTGTTTACAAGAAGGCGATAAAAACTTAACTCAATGACAATCAATAAAAACCGTGTTTCTTGACGTCACAGCTGCCAACAAGTGAAGCAATGGTTGGAAGACATGAAAGCCAAGCTGGAGTCTGGAGTGACACTCGTGCCCACATTACAGGACAAGAAAAACCAACTTCAAAACCTTAAAGTAAGTTCGCTCACCAGACAGGGTGTCTGAAATGAGTGGAACCAATTTTGAATGTTAATAATCTTGAAAAAGCGTAAATCGAATTACATTCCGTCTTTTAAATAAAAAGTTAGTCGCCATCAAAAGGAATTCCACATTTTTCTTTTGACACACCCTGTATTATTAAATGCAAATTTTTCAAATTCTTCTCATTTGTCTTTCGATTATGTACGCGAAGGCTCTAAATCAGGACATCGTGGCTCACAGGAACATAATCGATCGTCTCGAAGAACGAGTTCAGGAATTCGCTGACGGCAACCTGGAGAACGATTTATCGGCGCTGGCCACTGAATACGCCACTCTGTGCGACACCATCAAGGCTCAAGTGGCGCTGTGCGCCAGCCGAGTAGTCCAACACGAGAATTACATTCGCAATCTGGAACAATTCAACGACTGGTTGGCCAACGTCAGCGGAGAGCTCGCCGTCTACACAGACACTTCTTCGGACGCGGCTCAAATCAAATCGCACTTGGAGAAGCTGAAGGCAAGCGAGCAAACCCAAAAAAATCAAGAGTTGGAAATATTTGTAAACTAAAAATAGCGTTTTCAGAATATGGATGAGACGAAACGAGTAGGTGCCAAGATGCTGAGTGACGTCGTTGAGGACAACGTGTCAGTGCTAGAGGACACGCAGGCAACCGGCCATCAACCGATCGTGGCCGAACTGGCCACTTCGAAAGCAGCGTGGGAAGATCTATTGGCTCGATGCAAAACGACAGAAGCTCAATTGGAGGACACCATTCGCCAATGGAGCGAGTGTGAAGACACGGTCAGGAGACTGGCGGAATGGCTCAGGGTCAAGGAAGCCCATGTCAAGGAGCAGCACCTGAGAAGCACTCTGGAAGCGAAGCAAGCCCTCGTCAAGAAATTCGAGGTGATATAAATTTAAATATAAATTTAGCTAATTATAAATTTAATTATTTCATTTAAAATTAAATTCGGATATTTCATTGGATTACCTGTAGACTATTTTAATTTTAAATGTAATTATTGAATTTGATTTTTGTTCTAATTAATGAATTTGATTTTTGATCTAATTAATGAATTTGATTTTAAAAAAAGCCTTTTAATTATTCAATTTGATTTTAAATAAGCCTTTAATTATTGAATTTGGAATAAATGTTTACTTTTAAATGTAATTTTCAACTTGTAAACTTAATCATTAGGCGCGTTCAGAGAAAACCTGAAAATTTATACTTTTAAATTAAACGGGCTACTTATATTGAAAAGTTTTATCCAATATTTTAGATTTAAATTTAATTTTTATAGATTTGCTCATTGATTTAATTTTTATGCTTTTACTTACAACTTTTTTACTTCAGAATTTAATTTTCCATGCAATTATTTGAAGATAAAAGTGGTTGCTTGTATTCTAGGCTCTGGAAAAGGACATATTGGCTCATCAGGACGATTTCACCAAGATTTCTAGTCGAGTACAGGTGGTCGATGGAGAACCCAAGCTAGGAGTCACCATTGCGCAGATCAACTCCAAATATCAAGCATTGAAAAGCCTAACTAAGGTATTTGCCACCTCTTACCGTCAGAGGATTCATGTACAATTGTAAATGTACATGTACCTCAACGAAATTACGTTTAAGAAATGCATTAAATTGCGGGTCTAAACTTAAATTTTGGCGCAAAACAGGAAATGATATCTAAGTGGGAAGCCAGCGTGGCTGACCACCGGAAGTTCGATGAAGAACACGACAAATGTCTGAAGTGGTTAAAAGGCGCCGAAGCGAGTCTCAAAGGGCTTATCGGTGTGACTGGAGACGTTGGACTGTTGCAAGAAAAGAAAACGAAACTCCAGGTGGAGACTTTATTTTTGAAAACAATAAAATAGACCTATGTTACCATATTTATAAATCAAGAAGTTTAAAAACAAATGAATTTTGTTGTTTTTCAGTCGCTAGTCGACGAGAAACAGTTGTCTTCAAATCAGTTGGAAGTCGTCGTGGACCTGGGCGAGAAACTTTACGCTCATACTGCTTCCGATGGCCGCGAGAACATCAGGCAGAAGTTGCAGTAAGTTCCGCGTTTTAGTCGTTTCCGTCATTCCGTGCGTTAGTCATAAGCAGAGATAGTAAAAAGTTGGTTTTTTATGCCGCAAGTTTTAGGTTCAGGTTCTAGTCTTAGCTTCCTCAGTAAACGCACCTTAATTTAATTGCGCACTTACATTTTTTTTTTGCTTTAAAGGTCCTTGCAGGAAAGATGGGATGAGTTGGGCAACAGTATGAACAACCTTCACTGGGATTTGGAAGCTTGTTTGCAACAATTGGACATGCTGACTCAGAGTCAAGAACAATTTACCAAATGGCTGGACGACGTCGAAAGCAGCATTCAACAGCACGCACAACCAAAAGACACTTTGCAAGAGAAAAGAGCGCAGTTACAAAATCACAAAGTCAGTGCACTATTCGCATTCAGAAATTAAGGCCGGGATCACAATTGCAAAACTCATACCTGTCTCGAGTCAAGACAGTTTTAGTAACTTCCGGTTGTTGGCGGGCGATTATC
>JAQIYI010001263.1:0-12659 GCA_034700265.1 Polyzonium germanicum
AAATACAATAAAGATGGTTTATTGCGAGAAACTGATTAGCATGACTGCAATGATTGAAGGCATGGCTAAGAGTGAATGAATTACATCGATTGGGGATTGGGTGATGTTCCGAAGGAACATCGATGATCTAATATCGATTAAATGAAAGGCGGGGTTAAGAACATGCCGTCACAATTCCCCTAACTGGAAAAGGTCTAGTTGTCCTCAACTAGTGGAAAGTACATAAAATATTTAATAACAACATTTGTTTAGCAAAATAATTATATTTTAGGCACTTTGTAATGATTAGTGATAAAGCGTGTTGCTTGTATAACTGAGTATTCAATAAAATTGAATTTTTATGATTAAATGAAAGTTGACTGTTTCTTGACTAAGTAACTTTAAATAAAATAGGAACTTTTGTTCGAGGTTGCGAAAGTTTAAAGAAAAATTTTAATTTGGTCTAAACATTCGAAAGTGATATTTAAAAGAAGATTTTAATTTTGAATAACACTGGGGCTTGCGCGGTTAAGTTATGCGCTTACGCATGAAATGACTTAAGTTTAATTAAAAACGAGTAAGTATATATAAAAAAAATGATTAAGTACAATTTGTACCTATTAAACAAATATAAACGAAAGGAATTGTAATCCTTGCAACATCCACCGTGATAAACGCTTTGCATTCTTTGATGCTTAATAAAAGGTTATAAAAAAAATTATTATTAAGATAATTTTAAACGAATGGATTTTTAAATATGAATAAGGTGTTTATTTGAACACCTTTAACCAAATTTTGATAACTAACATTTAAGTAAATTAAATAGTTTAGGTGTTCAGTTTGAACATCACTAAATTAATTAAAGAAAAAAAAGTTTCCTGTTTTAAAGGAAATGAAAAGTTATGCACTATGACTAGTGATATGATTAGATTATTGACTAGTCATGCAAAACGTGCAAATACTACTTTTAACTTGCGTCGACGTCTCACTCGTTGCGTCGGCGTTTGGCGGCTCGGGCGTCTTCTCTGGTGATGAGATGATAGACGATGGCGAGCTCATGGACCTTGTTCTTGTAGACTGCTTGCGCCGCTTGCTTTGCTGCCTTGACCCGGGCCTCGATGAGTCTTCGTCTCAAGCCGAAGGCGAGTCGATTAGCAGCCAGCAGCATGTCCTTCTGCGCATCTTACTCTTTGGTCCGCTTCGCTTTCACGTCAGCCGATAAGTTCTCCCATGATACGCCGTTAGATTTGTGCGATTTCTCCCAGCGGGTTTTGAAGTTCGCTAGACGTTCGTCGTTTCTTATCTTCTTGCCGTAGAGAGCGGTTTTTTCTTCGTCAGCAGCCTCGACAGCTTTTCCGACGGTTCTGTTGAAAGTTCCGAGAGCCGTCTCGCTATCCAATAAGGCGTCCTCCGGTGCGAAGGTCCACGCCGCGGCCATGATGACCTGCTGTTCCTCTTTGGCTTTTTCCGACGTTTTTGTTGGTGGTTCTTCGTTGACCGTTGGTTTCGGAGTTTTTGGCGGGGAGGTGCCGGCGGGCTGACTGGAACGCATGGACGTTCTCTGTTGACGATCTCCTCGTAGACTGGCTCGCGCTGCTTGTGCTGGCACCTTTGTTGACAGCGAAAGTAGCGGTTTTCTCGTCAGGTGGCGAAGTCATCTTGGACGTGGTTGAAGTCGACTTGGCCGGTTCTTTCGTTGTTTCCATGGGGACTGCTGAAATTGTAGACTTGATCTTACGATTTCCGGCGTCGTCCATTTCTTTGTCCGGCCAAACTGTAATTCGGAACGGGGACAAAATGAGATCACAATTGAACGTGAAGCGAATACATGATTCATTTCTACGGCTCATGATCGATCTTTCTGGAAACAAGGCTTCCGACAGTCCGTACAGCATTTGCAAGAACTGTGTCAGCAGGTTGCAATTGATTTTGAGCTGGATTACAGTTATCCCATAATTGCTCACGTCCATATGCCAACCACTGCTGAAAGTGGAAATTACGTTCTTTTTTAGTTCTGCTTTTGTTAGAACTTTGTAAGTGTCTAGAACGAACAAACAATGTCCATACAGTTCTACGACTCCTACGACGAAGTTGGAGATTCGTACAAGCGACAGGATCGTTGTAGCATTCGCTGGAACGTTAGTTATAGCTTTGCCCGGTTTTCCTGATGCGCAAGCACCTCTCACGAACGCTACTCCGTCGTTCTGGCTTTCGTTATATTCGGCTGCCTTTGTTTCCAAAAAGATGATTCCCAAATGGATCGGCCAATAATGTCTATAGCGTATAGCTGCGAGCGACCTTCGACATACACTCTTGGAGCTTTCACCGCTCCCGGATACTCGTGAAGTTCGTATCCGTTTGGTAACGGAGTGACTGTTAAGTCCCAGGCAGCCATAGCTGGAGCTAAGATACCTCCGACTGGCAAGTACTCACTCTTGTTCTGCTTGGACGTCGATTCTGCGTTCTGCTTTTCTTGTGGCTCAGAACGTTCCCCGAGATGGTGCCAAACTTGTCCCGGGTGTTGTGTGAACGTGCAAGTTGTTCTCTCCCCCGACAAGCGGAACGACGAATTGTCGTCTCTGCATTGATTCTCGTAGCGACTGCGGTGACTGTTGTCGTCGTAGTCGCGTTGTCCAGCGTTCCATTTGCGAACGCTTTCTTCTACTTGTCCGATGCCCGTCGAGTTCGTGTACGTACGATGACCATCCCATCGCGGCGAGCGGTTGCTGCGATTGCTCCAACCTTCCCAATGTTGCGCCAGTGGGTAGCCCGATGACAGTTCACGTCGTCTCTTTTCGTCCCGCATCTGGTTACGTCTGTCTTTTCAGTACCTTGCCCGCGGGGTACCCATGGACGAGCGACTTTCCGGGGGCCCTGTCTTCCGCCGGATGTTTGAAGACGACTGTACGTTCTCTGAAATTAGAACAAGAACGTGAGCAGTCGTTCGTACCAGAATGCTCGCGTGAACGTAAGCGACTCATGGACGTGGATGCTCTTTCTTTTCGGCGATGGAGACTTGACGACTAGTTTGTCGATCGGCAACGCATCAGTGACAGCGTTGTCAACGGCGCGTTTCGGTGGATGCGCGGGTGTCGTTCATCTTGGACTGGCGTCTCGTCGTCTGAAGCTGCGAAGATTATGAGATTATCTTCAATGGTGTCTCGATCGCGACAGGAGTCGTCGTCCGAGGAACTTTCATCTTCATCGACTTCTTCAGGAGGATTGAGCGTACCGTCAATTAGACACACGTTCATCTGCGCACTGGCGGCTTGGGGTGGTGGTCTTGCAATGGCCACGATGTCGATGTCCATTTCACCCTCGATGTCCGCTTTGGCCGATGGTGGCAGCGTCACTCCATGGTGCCATTCGCTGCTTGGGAGTGGTTGTAGCTGCTCCTGAAATTCGTCCAAAACATAGATTGTGTTATTATCGCAAACAAATCTTGTACTGCATGTTACACTTTGTTGTGTTTCAGATCTTTCGATATTGAGTCGGTCTTCGAACTCGCTCACTAAGTCGGACAGGTCTCGAGACGAATCTCCCTGTTCGACTATGAGAGAGCTTGAGCGTTCGTCAACCGAATCATCTACCGTTTGTGTAGCGTTCTCTTGTAGAACGGTTGCGTATAACGTATCATCGTTTTTGATACAGTAGTACGATAATGTACAGTCGTTTGTGAGACGCCTCCCGGAATGGACCAACTTAAGATGGGCGATTTCAATTTTCTCATCTCTTTCAATTTGAGCTTTAACGCTCATGATGGTGTCATCAGGCTCTACCAAAAGCATTATCAGTAGGTCTGATTTGAAGTAGACGAAAATTCGCATCCTATTGTTCG
The DNA here is from genome assembly GCA_034700265.1 of Polyzonium germanicum. Classification (NCBI taxonomy): domain Eukaryota; kingdom Metazoa; phylum Arthropoda; class Diplopoda; order Polyzoniida; family Polyzoniidae; genus Polyzonium; species Polyzonium germanicum. The sequence continues at coordinate 3,818 of JAQIYI010001263.1, forward strand.
GTTGGAAGTCCATTTCCGTGGCCGAAACCACTTGAACATCATTATCCAGCAAAGATTAATAGCTGCTGGTCTTTTGGAATGCTTTGTTCTTCGTAGACCATGGTCTTTACGTTTTCGATGGTATTGGTCGGCTTTACCTCTAGTGTAATGATCAAGCCGATTGGAGTTACGACAAAGATTTGCATATTGTCGTTCGCTTGCAAGGCAAGGCGGACCACAGAATCTTTACCGTTATTGTTGGTTGTTGTGTGACAGTTGTCAACGTTCACATCCAACAATATTCGGTTGCCGCTGTTTTCGATCAAGCGACCACCCGAGACGATAAGAATTTCGAACGCTCTTAAAGCGTTACGGCCCAAAACTGCGATGTTGTTATCCAATACGACCCAAATTAATAAGTTCCTTCGGGAACCTCCGATGTCGATTAAATCCTCGAAGAAAGCTATTGCATCGGGTAGCGGAGACTCTGTTAGTCTTAAAGCTAGTGGTGACACTGGTAGCCTGAGATTAAGTGACAGGTTCATGGAAATAAACGAATAATCCACAGCAGTGTCAACTATCATTGGAAATCGGTTGCCATTTGGAAATCCGACCTCGATAACTGTTACATGAGGCGGTTCGTTTTCGTCGACAACAATACTTTCGTCGTTAAAAGTTAACGGCGAAAGATTTCTAAATGCGAAGTTTTCTCGTGTTACTTCTGAGCAGTTCGCTGGAGTTACCATGGCAACCAAAGCTTGGGTGCTTTCAATTCCCCCATACAGCTCTGAAAGAACAGTCGGCGACTCGGCATAGACGACCATTTCCTGTCCTTTGTTCTCGGAGCTTTTGATTGGCAGCTCGCTTTTGTTTTCGGCGAGCTCGTTTCTTGTTTCAAGAGCTACGACTACAGTTTCGCTCTCTTTCCCACGCTCGTCGGACGGTGTGACGTCATCTGCTTCTTTGTTATCGAGCTTCTCGGAACCTAACGCCCCCTCCACGAGCTGTCCCGTTTCGGAATTTGGTTCGAAAGGCTTGGTGACGTCGTCGTTCAAGCCTAGAACGAATTCTGGATTTTCGTTTGCGGCTAGGCCTAAACGAATTTCGATTCCGGCTAATTCTCGTGCCATTTCTAGCATTTCGACTTCGCAATTAGCCTCTAATTCTTGACAAATCGCTCGTCCTTCCAAAAGTTGACTACGATTTAGCGTGCTAACACGTTCTCTTAAGAACGACTGGACTTGTGGATTGTCGAAGTTATAAAAAACATCGCTAATTTCCACGTCGCTAAGCGATAAGGTAGATAATACTCGACTTACTGCTTGGCGTTGACGGAGTTCGAACCACGTCGCGTCCGGTGGAATTCCCATTAGGATGCGGCGGTCGACTTCATACTGATGGATGTCCAGGTCCCGTTGAGAGTTGGTAGTGCTTGTCACGAAGATAGGCAACAGTCCGTTGAAATGCTTGAAGGCCTCGTTGTCGTCGATGTTGTCCGACATTTTGTCACTTTTGATTTTCTTTGTCTTCAAAAGTTTAGAAAAACTGCTTCCCATCAGCACGTCTGCATTAGATGAAATCTTTGCAACAAATGATGAGAGGGGAGAAGCGTTGTCCGAACGTGAGCGTGCTCCCTTCCTCTTTCTACCCTCACGCACGGTGTACACAAATGCTTTCGGCCATAGGGGTTTTCACTCCCCTCTGTCCCACGTGTAGGAATCACGCGTTTGGGACGTCCGGTGCTGCTCTCTTGTGTTTCAAACTTTTCTGACGTTTCTTTCTGCGGCGAATTCGAATTCGTCAAATGGTCGCGAAGGACTTGAGCATAAGAATGCTCAGCGGTCACTGCTCGATCGCCTAGGCCAGTCAACGTGCTTGCTTGCAGGTCGTTCATGGCCTGTGGTGTTTTTAACGTCCGAAGAAGATCTCTGTACAAGGCAGTTTGCTTCTCATTTGGTGTATAGAACACAATCTCTCGTATTGACGTATGAGATTTGTTCTCTTTCCACCATTTTGTCACCGTTGCTATGGCGACTTTAGCCGCTCTATCCCAAGGAAAGCCATACACTCCTGTAGTGATGCAGGGGAATGCAATAGACTTAAGGGATTTTTTGCTAGCTAAGTTCAGCGATGATTTGTAGCAGTTAGCCAGCAGCTGCGAATTTTTGTTGCGCGGGCCCACGGTGTGTATCACGAAACTGGCTACAAGTTTGTAACCCGATGTGATCTTTGCACATCCGACCGCACAGCCGTTGAGACTTTTGCATTCTTCCAAAAGTTCAGGACCTGCGGCGCCGTGGATCGCTCCATCAACTCCACCACCGCCAAGTAAACTCGTATTGGTGGCATTCACAATCGCAACGCCGGCAAATTTGACGATGTTTGCCTGAACGACTTTCAATTGGAGAGTTGTTGGTTTAACTGCGGGGTTAACTGACGTTTTAGTGGGTTTAACCGTCTTCTTTTTTTGTTTTTGTTCCATCGGAACAACCGGTACTTGATCAGGAGGTTCCGAGGGTGGATCCAAGAACTCAGGCGGAGGAGGCAAAAGATCTTCAGTATTCGGAGTCGAGTCTTCATCAGAAGGCGTTGACTCATTGACTGAACTTGGTCTTTCTGCTTCCATCGTCTCAGTTGGAAGGTTGTCGTCAGATAATGAATCCTCTTCCCCCAACTGAGTCTGAGCTCTCGGGTCAAGTAAAAGCTCTTCTCTGATGTCGCAATGGCGTTGCACGAACGGTTTGATGTGCTGGAGATTCCATTTCTGTACTTTTTCTCTTCCTGCACCGTCCAAGAAACGAAGCTTGTAGACTAGTGGACTACAGCGTTCCAAGACTTCTGCCGGTCCTTTGAATTTTGGGATCAGCTTTTGGCTCGTGCCCAGGCGAGGTGTCAAGTCGCGTATCATGACACGATCTCCTACGTTAAACTCTGTTTGCGTTTAGTGATGATCGTCGTAAATTCTTTTCTGCTTTTCCTAAGCTTTCTTCAGATTTGTTGCAGCGTTCTCGTTAGAACTTTGCCCCGGCTCCGTCGTTCCTTCAGGAGTGACTACTTCGGGAGGCGGGTTTAACAGGTTGTCAAGACGTACTCGCGGTTCAAAGTTGAACATCAACTCGTGCGGAGTGTACTTTAGTGATGCCTGTTTTGATGTGTTGTGGGCCGTCACTGTTGCTTGCAGCAGGCTAGCCCACTTCGACATGTCTTCTTTCTCGATTAACGATCTAGCGATCAAATGAACGATCGTTTGATTCGTTCTCTCTGTCAATCCATTAGCTTGGGGGTGATAGGCGGTAGTGAACCGGTGAATCACTCCCATGGACTGCAGGTAGGTCTTGAGTGCTTTATGATGAATTTCGCAGCAGTCAAGAATTTTAGCCAGAAACTAGTTTATTCTATAGTTCCGCAGTGATTCAACAGAACAGAAAACCGTACCAAAGGTGCACAAACTTGTGCGAAAACGAAAGATTGCAAAAAGATTGCGTGACAGTACTTTCAATGGTATTTCACGCGAGTAGCGAGTGTCCGATGTGTTCAAGTGTGAGTGACGCGCACTGATACGCGCATGACCGAGCAAGTTAACGATCGCGTATCAGGTGAAGCGGTCACATAGTCATCCGCGATGTATCGACGTACTTGCCCGATGTCGATACCTCCAACACTTTACTCGTGAGCTGAGGACCGTTGTCCGACACGATGTATTTCGGCACTGTGAAGAATCGAAAGATGGTATCTCGAAGGAAGCGAATAATCGTTCCCGATGTTGCTTCCTTGCAAGAGATCGCTACTGTGAATCTTGTAGCGTAGTCGACAGCTACTAGGATGTACTTTAGCTGACCCTGTGATGGTGCAATGGGTCCGACGAAGTCTATCCCCCATTGGTCACCAGGAAGACCACCTTGCATAGATTCAAGTTTACCGCTGGGTTTACCAACAGGCAACTTCGACTTTTGGCACGCTTCACATGACATTACATAGAGATGAACGTCACGCTTCATGTTGGGCCAAAATACTCTTGAACGGAGTCGTTCAAATGTTTTGGTGACTCCGAAATGTCCCGATTCGGGTTCGTCGTGCAGTTCTGCCAGAACTCCGAGTGAACTTCTTGGGTAAGTAATACAACAAGACTTGGCGACCGTCTCGCTCGTTTACTTAGTAAACAACTCCTTTGATCAAGACAAAAGTTTTATGTAGCGTCGACTGCGGATTGTCAGTCAGTTCAGCACGAACACGACGAATTTCGACGTCGGTCGCTTGTTCCGCTAGATAGTTTTTGCCCGGCAAGACCGCGAAGATTGCAAAGTCTGCCATGTCCTCTAAGGACTGCGCCACTTCCCGATCGTCTCCTTTCTCCAATGGAAGCGGATTGCGTGACAAGCAGTCTGCGTCAACGTGTGTCTTGCCAGCTTTATACTTGATAGTGTAGTTGAAGCTTTCGAGAAAAAGTTGCCAACGTCTCATTCATTGTGATCCTGACACGCACTTGTGGAGTTGGCAAAGCGCATGATGATCGGTTACGATCGTGAATGATCGTGCGAACAGGTAATGCTGATATTCGGTTAAACCGAATATGATTACCAGACATTCCTTTTCTGAAACGGAATAGTTCTTTTCGCTTGGTTGTAGTGAGCGACTGTTGTAAGCCAATACCCGTGGTTTCCCGTCCGGGTGTGACTGGTATAAAACTACTCCGAGACCGTAGTCACAGGCGTCTGTGTGCATGCTGATGTCCGCTTCTGGGTCATACATGCACATTACAGGAGATGACGTTAAACGCTCTTTCAGAGTCGTGAAGGCGAGTTCGCAATCATACGACCAAACGAAAGGCTGATCTTTTCTTGTCAACTGATGTAATGGATGGGCAATTGCAGCAAAGTTTTCGATGAAATTTCTGTAATATCCCGCTAGGCCTAAGAAACTCCTTGTAGTTTTCTGATCATGAGGCGTAGGGAACGCATTTACAGCTTTGACTTTCTTCGGGTCGACTGCAACGCCGTTTGGTGTCATGACGTGTCCTAGAAAATTGATTTCTCGATAACCGAAGAAGCATTTCTTAGGTTGAAGTTGAAGATTTGCTCCCCTGAGCAGTTCAAGAACCATTTTCTGACGGCCAACGTATTGCTCAAAAGTGGAACCGAAGACGATGATATCGTCGAGGTACACCAAGCAGGCTTCCCACTTGACATCGCTTAAAAGAACGTCCAACGCTCGTTGCATCGTTCTTGGAGCATTGCAGAGTCCGAATGGCATTCGTACGCATTCATGCAACCCTTCAACGCTCACAAAAGCGGTCTTCTCGATATCTCGTTCCCGCATCGGAAGCTGCCAGAAACCTTGTCTTAGATCAGTTGATCCAAAGTATTCTGCACCACGTAGTGAATCCAACGCGTCGTCGATGCGTGGTAACGGATAAACGTCTTGTTTGGTTTGTGCGTTTAACTTTCTATAGTCGATGCACACTCGATATTCGCCGTTCTTCTTTTTGACGATTACCACTGGACTGGCGTAAGGACTTTTGGATTTACGGGCGACTCTGGCTTCAACCATTTCTCTTACGCATTTCTTGGTTATCTCTCGCATTTCGTGTCGATGCAATGTTCTCAGACGTTCGCTAGGCTCAATTCTTGAGCACTGAGCGCGAATAAGTCAGTGAACGACAATAACATTTCTTTGAGCCTGATAAGTTGATCAGGCTTCAAATCTTTGTTGACGTTCAAGAGTTGGCCTAACTCTTCTCGACGCCGATTCTGCTCTTCCTGAGTAGATTCGTGCACCATGCTCACATCTAGTGGAATAGTACCTTCATCCAAAAGATAGTCCGTCGAAAACACGTGAGCAATAACTTGACCAGTTTGCAGATGGACTGGTTTCAAACCAAAGTTTGCGATGTCCACAGGATAGTCTCACCAAGAGTGTGTCATGCACACTCCATGACCTATCCTTAAGCCTGGGAAAGTCTCTGCAACGTCATCCGCGCTGGTGATGAAAGCATCCCGTCCGTCGGGTGGAACGGTTTGATCGTTCACTGTCGCAATCAGTAACTTTCCGAATCCTGGTTCAACGGTGTGATCACCGACAACGCAAAGTGAGTATGACTTTTGCTTCCATGTCGCAGGTGTCACTTTGTGGGCAGTTGAGCTCGAGCTGGCCACTTTTCTTTCTTTTACCATAGGAGTGTCAACCTCCATTGGTTGTGCGTCCATGTCGTCCAAGCAGGTTGACGTTCCTGCATGTCAAACTTCCACACCAAGTGAAACAATTCGTCCTTTCTTCACGTAGATGCCAAAGGCTTCGAGCGCATCACGGCCGAATAATGCTTCGTTCGTACCTCGAACGACCCAGACTCGCTGGTTTCGAGTACGTTTTTTTGTCGTGATCGGTCCTTCGAAGTAACCGGTCACTTCCAGCGCTGTCCCTCCAGCTGCTGTAAATTCGGGTTTTGGTTCGGTGTTGCTACAAGGGTGAACCTGGATTTGCAGACGTTTGGCGATTCCAGATGACACCAAAGTAACTGCAGATCCACAGTCTGCAAGAAATGGAACACGCTGTCTTGAAGGAAATGAAACCTCCAAGAGCGGTAAGGAACTGGCTCTGACAGCGGCGACCCAACGTTGCCACTCTCGTTTTGACTCTAGTACCACTCCGATTGGCATTTCTGTCTTTTGTCGCGTATGGTTCAGAACAATAGGGTTAATTACGTCCATTTGTTCCTTCACAATACTTTCGTCGTTATTGAGTCTTCTCCTTTTCGTGTTTCCTTTGCAGCCTTCTTCTGGTGACGCGAGACCCGAGTCCTCCGTCACCTCGTTCAGTTTAAATGAACGGACTCCACCACTGAGACGTTGCCGGTTGTTGAAGCCGGCTTCGCCTTTTTGTCCTTGCCGCCGTCGTAGGTTCGTTTTGTTGGTCTACGTTCCACTGGCAAAGTTGGACATTCGAAGAGTCTGTGACCTGGTTTGTCACATCTGTTGCAGAGCAGTGGCTGTCTTGGACGGTCGCCGGTAGGTTGCCTGCGCTGTTGTCCATTACCGCTTTGCTGCTGCTGCTGTTGTCTTCCTCTGTTTTGTTGCCTAGAAGAGTTGCCACCAGTTCGATTCGAACCACGAGAGTTGCCTCCTTGTTGGTTCGATTTTCGCTGAGAACTCCCCTGGTTAGGTTGAGAACCAGTCTTTTGGGAATTTCCATTGCCCGACTGCTTCTGAGGTTTGTTCGATGCAGCGGCAGCTAGGGCGGCCTCTGCTTCTTTCTTTTTCTTGGTGAGAATGTCGTCAATACCCAAGTTCTTGAGACGATCTCTGTACGACGGCCAATCGTTGTAGTCGAATCCTGCCATCCTACGGACGTATGAGTCGAGGAGGCCATTTCGAACGTGAACGATCAACAGGTTGTCCTTACCTTCAGGATATACATCTCGGAACAGACGTTCCATCTGAACAATGTACTCCGTAACTGGTTGACCTGCGGCCTGTTTCTTTGAAGTAAAGTCCGCGGCGTCCCGTGCTGTTCGCCCAGGAACACCGAAAGTCTTGATCAACTCGTTTTCGATCACTTCAAACAGTTGAAATCCTGTGAACTGTTGCTTAAAAAGCGATAAGTACCAGTCTTCGGCTGTTCCTCTAAGTGACTCTGCTAACGAGTAAGACGCTCTTTCGTGAGTCCAATTACTTGGAACTTTAGCACGAAAGCGCCTTAGGAACTTATCAACGTCGCCAGTTCCGTCGAACTTCAGGAACTTTGGTTGCGAACGTTGCGTAACTTCTTGGAATACTTCGTAAGAAGTTCCCCTTCCACTTTGATCTGACGACTTAGCGAATATTGGTGGCGCAGCACCAATAGGATTCACTGGGTCTTCCCAACGATCAAGTGGGCCTGGAAGATTCGTCGCACGACCATCCTCACGGCGACTACCATTGTCGGGTTGAACTTCTCGTCCCGACTGGTAGGATCTCGCAGGGTGAACGTCTTCACGTTCGTCATCGTTGCGGGTTCTTCCAGCGGTGGCTCGCTGAGCCTGTCCTGTTGTCGACTGAGTTTCTTCTTCAGGTTCAACGTCCTCTTCGTCATCGTCGAGATTGGACATCGTCCCTGCAAAGTGCGCCAGCCTTTTCGATAGGGCCTTCTCGACCGATTCATCGATTTTTGCGGATAACGCCTCTAGAAGTGCAGAGAACGACATTGTCGATGCATGCTCAGGTTGGGCACTTTCAGTCGTTTTAGGTGTCGACTTTTTACCCTTGCCTTTAGCTTTCCTGGCAGCTGACGCTGTCTCCGACGATGGAGAACTGTCCTGATCAGAATCGGCAGTGATGTCACCAGCTTGCGTTGAAGAGCCCGGAAGTGGTTCGGCTCTCTGAGCATCAGCATTGGTTTGCTCACTACTCTCTGTCGACTTGCTTGGCTCATCCGAAGTCAAATCGTGGGTGACATGTTTATCCATAGGACCAATGCCACCTGTACCCTGAGTCGATTTAGAAGTTTTCTTCGGCATATCGACTTTTTTTGGGTTTTTTCTTCGATCTAGTAGTAGGTGGGTCGTTTGTAGTATCCGACATCCTATCCAATTAGTCGAAGGAGAACTATGATAAGTCCTCTTTAAGTTCTTTCTTGGTTAAAATGAAATTACTATTCCATTAATGAAGTTTCCCCCAACTGAACATAAAGACATCTTTTTGTTCAACTAGTAGAAACGTCGAGAACAATGAATGGATGTGGCTTTGTTCTAAGTCACGCACAGCCTCTTCAAGATGGCGCTCCTTTGATAACAGCCACAGGATGTTCACCATGGGCGTCCCCCTTTTCAGGCCTCGCCGCGTTGGCTTCCTTTGTCCTCCTGCGTGGTTGGGCCTATTGTTAAGCCTAACAA
>JAQIYI010001264.1:0-12657 GCA_034700265.1 Polyzonium germanicum
GGCGTGTTTCTCAACATGAAACCACTGAACTTCGAACCACCCAGTGATGCACATATACAATTATACATGTATGTCAACTTTATTTCATCATCTTCCAAATCTTGATCTTCAATCTTCAATTGAATGATGCTGATGACGATATGTTTTTCATGATGATTGTTTTTATGTCGTGGAACCTATCCCCACGGTATTCGTCATCTATCTGTTGCAACAACGTATGGCTGAACACGACATAAGTTAGTAGGCCGCATTCAAATATGTCGTGTTCAAACTGCACCTTATTAGGGCGTGCGCAAATATACGCAAAATACGCGCAACATGCAACAAATTTATCACGCGACGTCACACTTAACATGAGAGCTATGGAGCGATCTTTACGTTGCGTGATAAATTAGTTGCATGTAGCGGCACTTGCGAGGCATGTTGCTATAATTTGCACACGGCCTTATACGTAAATCGGGTGTCACGCCTGACGTGCGTGTGGACAAGATTACGTGAGGCTTCAAGCTAGTTTGGCACCCGATTTTATTGGCTTCCGAACATCATGGTTTATCATCCATTTTGAGCTAACAATAAATGTAAGCTGGAAGGCGCATATGCGTAGTCCCAGTAAAACGTTGATGGCTGCTCCGCATGTCTAATTGCCTATTAAATTTAGACATTTCAACGACAATTTCTAATCCGCTAGGCCTGCGGTGGTCCAATAAACTGAAAGTTATACATTTGTTTCTCCTCAAGGCTGATCTTGTTGCATACACAAAGTCGATAATCCACACTTAATTTAAAATCAGTAGGACTTTATTTAGGGGTGCCGCTCAACCAATTACGACTTACTATATTCGGAATGCGCATGGAAGTCCCATAAGCATATGATTGTGAGCCTTAAATCTGGTCCGATCTGACTTGAGATTTTTTCGCAACATGTGTCCGAGTCATTGGTACAAAGGCAATACTGGCATACTGATGAACATTATATCCATTAATTAATTATCTTTGTTTTTTTTTACTTTTAGTCAATGGCCCGCTCTGTTCCTGGAGTTGGAGTGTATTTTGCAACATTGGAATATCTCACTAGCAAATTTGTGTAGGTTTGAATGCAACTCGGAGTACCCTATATAAAGTAACTACAGGTATTATTTATTTGGTTGAGATTTAAGGCTGGAATCACTACCGTAATGACTTTTAGAGCTGTCTTCGTCGACTTGTGAGCGACTCTCTACCTATTCAGAGACTTTACAGAATATTTATAGCCTAGTAAGAAACAGGGGGGAGGTAACAAAGTAGTAGGGTTTAGCTTTCAACTTGAATATTCTGATAAATTCGAAAATATTTTCAGAAATGGGACGCCAACTGCAAGCAACGCCATGCTTTTAGGAACCCTAGCCAGATGTATTGCTGGCGTTTCTCTTCTACCCTTCACAGTAATAAAGACGAGGTTTGAGGTGAGTTAAGTTGTTAAAAGGGAACAGATAATTTTAGACCTATTCTAACATCTAATGGCGGCTAGATTGGTCTGTTAAAACAATCCTCTAAACCTCACTTTGTATATTTGTAGAGTGGCGTCTATCAATATGGAGGTGTTCTTGGTGCTTTTAACAAAATCTATATCACAGAAGGCGCACGTGGTAAGTCTATAAATTAAACGATTTAAGCTAGAGAGCCCACAGTAGGCCTACGCTAGCTGCTACCGAGCAGTGCAGTGTAGTGTGGAAGTTATTTTTGGCGGTAATCCTCATCGTAAGCTTGAGCGTTGTCTTTCAAGAAACGTTCAACGGTGTCCTAGCCTTTATTCACAAGAGAAAAATCAGGATCCTTGTGTTTGTGCAGCAATCCTTTGTTACTAGTAGGCATGCATGCCTGCTCTAGCATGATCTAGCTTTCCAATTTATCAACATTCTGCACCATCACAATTGTCGTACAGTGAAATTATTCCGGTTGGTATGTTTGTTAATTCAACGCCCATACATCATATGTACCACTGTGGGGCCACATTGGTAGAGTGGTTGGAGTCCCGCGTATACCACATGGATGTTTGTCTTGTCCTTCGTTTAAATTTAACCGGTTAAATATTACTCGTTATGGCTGGTGCTACTGGCAACATGGTTTTTTACCAGCGTAATGAATAATAATAATAATGATATTAATATATGTGTAGTTGTGTCATGGGTATTGCACTCCGCAAATTTAACATTGAAAATATTCGTCAAGATGTGACATTGCACGCAAATGCCGCCATTTTGAAAGCATGTAGTTTACAGGGTGTGCCAAAATATGTTTCTACAGTGACGAATTATGAATATCCCAGTGTGTTGGTGGATATACTCCGTATATTATCTTCCTTCAAGGTCGTGACACTGACAATTGATTGCCTGTAAGAAAATCCAGCTTAGTTGATTGTTCGAGTGAGCGAAGCGAGTTCCCTAAACAACATGATAAGCAAAGAGGACAAACTGGACGTGCCTTAAACACCATGTTAAAGAAAAACCCTGGCCTAGAGCCAGTTGACAGCCACACAGTATTGTCATTTAGCCTTTCATTGTGTCGCCATATTGGCGCTGGCTGGCTGTTGCGAGTATAAACATCGATTTTAGCTGATAGCCTAAATTTATCCTACTTAATAGTCATAATATCACATGTAAAGCTACTTACCATGTTTTCCTGCTCCACGTAATTTGGCTAACCCGACACCGACACCATGACAGGCGCATGTCAGCTGACTGCACCGGTTCAGAAAATAACATCGATGAACATACACAAGAGTCGATGTTAGCTAACATCTGCTGGCACACCCTGTAAATTGCTTCGTTTCTCAAGGTAAAGCGCGCTTATTCCATTCAACTAAATAGTTAGAATTATAGTTTTAAATTTAATCATAGATCATCATCATCGTGTGGGCTACCGGTATTCATTTTTAATATCGCCAAGCAGAATTAAAACCTGATTGCTTTAATAAAGTCCTAGTGCGCTTTGATCGTTTGGCCAATCAATAATCACCTTATACAATTCGATATACATAGACGAAAACAACTACCGGTACTTAAATGTACTACTGGCTTCGCTCTCTCAGACAACTAGAAGCTATTGAGACTAAAGAGAGCTTAGTGCAGGGCAACTTTAGATAGTACAGTGTATAACAAACTAAAAAAAATAGGCGATCCTAACCACAGCTATTTGAATACTTTTTTGCCATACATGTACATGTTAACTGCTTTTCTATCATTACACCCCCAAAAAACCTACCATTCAATATACGTGTAATCACATCGTACTCAATGGTTAATAAACAATAAAGCAGGTTTCCCGCGCAGCGAATTTCCCACGAATTCGTCGTGAATGTTCAACGCAAACTCCTCAAGTGACCTCTTTGAACACAGGTCTAGAGACAATGTGCACGAATCAAATTGTAGAAAACCCCTTGTGACGTCATAATTTGCCATGAATTTGTTCGTTCGTAAACGTTTGTTGTTATAAAATAGATTTAGCCCTGGGGATGAAATTCCTGGTTCAAAACGTCACGCACGAATTGGAATTACGAAATTAATTTGCAAGACACATGACATAAGGATATGTATGATACTAAACTACAATATACACTTATACATTGTACAGTAAAGTGAAGATTTGATTGAAGGAACCTTTGCTTTGCACGCGAACTTCCTAATATCCATACATGACACACGTGTAAGACAAAATGATCATCCCACTCTGTCAAACAGTGAGAATTGCTTGTATTAGGCCTAGGACATTCATTGGGCAATTATTGGGATATAATTAAAGACATACCGTGAGATAAATGTCATTGTTCAGTGCAGCGATGTCCAGGATTTTTATGTAAGGTGGTCGAGTTTGCATACGTTGAAGGTAGTCCAGCAATATCTTGTCCACCTGTTAATTGACACCAAACACATGTTATGAACGATAACGTCTGCAGTGGAATTCAGGAATTGACTTGCTTTTCCTGAAGTTCTCAGACATGACTTTAGGGAAGGTCTTGAACAATCCATACTGCTTGCCAGGAACTTGATTGACTTCGTTATCTGTAATGAACGAAACGTACGCGTCATACGGATCATACGTGTGAACACAATATGTTTTGAAAGCAGCATTTGTTGCTTCGGTTTGAAAGTAGACCTACAGGGAACCCTAAAGGGAAGAAAAAAATATTCTTTTTATGCATTTAACCACGTATGGGTTTCAGGATCAAGAGGTCACATGTGCCCCATTAAAGACATCCAGGCCCTGGCCTAATAGTTAGAACCAAGGGACACAATTAGCCCTAATCCTCAGTGGTCAGGAGCACAGGGAGTGACCCACTGTGCCACGCTACATGAAAAGTTATCAGAGAAAGTGTTTGTTACCTTATTGTTGACACCCACGATGGATGCTAGCAGAAGAAAAGTCCAGCAGGTCGCGACCAACAATTGTGGGATTATAACCAAAAATGTGCGCGATAAATCGTGTCCTGTTTCTTCGAACAACAATCCCAGGGAACGCAATTTAAATATGATGACGAGCCATCCTAGGCACACTTGAATGTCCAGTAGTTCCGTGATAAGGAATTTGCCAAGCAAGGCTGTTTCTATGATGTCCTTGTGCCATTTCAGGTACTTCAATGCCGCTTCATCGAATGACGATCTGCTTGGCAACATTGTTTCATGTGCCATCGAGTTGACTACAATTCCTCTGGCTTGAATCTGAGAAAGGAGCGATTTAATAATGTCGCACAGGAGCCAGATGGTCGCCATCTGGCAGTGGTGCGCACTGAACAGCGAGAGAAGCCATAACTTGCGGACGTAATAGGTCTGCCAAAGTGGGAAACCAGGAAAATCGAGCTCGTTCGCTTTGGTCGCATCCATCTGTGTGAATACTTTTCCAGTGTTGTCCACCATTTTAATGGCTCCCTTGTATAATGCGACCAGACTCATCGCCACGGCTAAGCTGTACGCCAGCAAAGCTTTGAGCGGAATCATTCGCTGCGTTTGGTTGTCGTCCAGCAACGACGAGCACAGTCCATCCAATCCGAAGACGAGAGTCGGAAGCTTGCGTCGTCGTTTGTCCAACATGAACTCGTTCGCGATCAGACTGACAATCATTATCGTCTGCGGCAACAGTCCCAAGAAGTCCAAGTAGTTCTCCGTCTGAAAAGCAATCGCGAAATTCGAGATCGTCGACGAGACTCTCGAGACGATAGTTGCAACGAGCATGGTCCGCATAATCAGAACGTAACTTTTGTAGAGTCTCGAGCGAGTGAAGCCCGTGTCCAACAGCGAGATCGTCCTGGTTTGCAAAAGGAAAATGAGGAGCTTGGTGTGCATCAGCAATCCGTTGACGTTGTCCTTAGAAGATGGCCTTTGTGATTCTGAATCTACCATTCTTTATGGGTCCAATTTCACGACATACACGCATATGCCAAATCGAGCTATTTTTTTTCCTTCTTTAGACACTTATATAGGCAGTTGGAAAATTATTTGAATGGCCTTCCTTTGCAATTCCTTGTCTTAGCCCCTAGTACAAATATTGTACTACAGTATTTTCTTATAGGCCTATTATGTAATGAATGTTTTCATGTTGCTATTGGTAACTTTTCATGTTCCCTGTTAATCAAATTATCAATTAAATGTACTTTTTTACTGATACACATATTTATTTTAAGAATTCGCCCTCCCCCCCCCCTATTTAGGCCAATATGTAAACCATGTTTTAATGACAAATTGTGGTAAAACCAGGGATCGATTTTCTTGAAATTAAACGCTAAAATGGCAAGAAAATACCTAGCTCTCTTCCCTCACTTTGATAAGCTATTTTTTTATTTTCAATAATTAGATCTACAAGTTTATAAATATTAAAACGGTTAAAATCGTCAAATTAGTCATATTGCCTGGAAAAAGTCCTCGACGCTAACCATAATGTATAACTTACAAGTTGGCGGTGACATACATATTAGTTCCAATATATTCGATTCATCGATTAATGTTGGTTGATTTGTCGCCCTCCCCTTCAAAATTAAAACCTTGTTACGCCACTGCACAGTTTATAATTTGAGAATTTATTTTTGCCGTTTAATTCGTGTAGGTCTCTACAGTGGAATGATGGCCACCGTTGTTCGAGATGCACCTTTTTCAGGAATCTATCTCATGATATACATCCAGTTAAAGCAACACCTCAGTGACAGTAATAATCTTTTTCAAAACTGCCGTATTTGACTATAAATCGTTATGTAAACCTTTTTTAGATATGAATTTATTTTTTTAAAGCCGTCAAAGACAATCGATTAGCACCATTGGCCTACTTTTCGTGCGGACTCGTTGCTGGTTCTTTTGCTTCTATTGTCACACAGCCAGCAGACGTAATTAAGACACACATGCAGCTATATCCAAACCGTTTCAGTCGGATAGGCTTTACTATTGTTCACATCTACGAGGTAATTATGAATCATCCAATACTGCGTTATTTCTAGCACAGCAAAAAAAAAAGCATGTTTTGCTGTCTTGAAATTATTAAACAATTCCGGTTATATCTTTAACAGTCGGCTGGTGCTGCGGGATATTTCCGAGGACTTGTTCCCCGACTTATGAGAAGGACACTGGTTTCTGCGATGTCTTGGACGGTTTATGAGCAGGTAATAAAAAATAACGCGGTTTCCTTGCTGCGAAGTCGCGCAATTTTTCGCCTGCTTTTCCTCGCTAAATTTGCTTTTCTTATTGCCACGCGTGCGAACCATCGGCAAATTTATGCACGGTGGCAAGTGCGAGATGTGGCAGCTGGAAATAATGCTCAAGTTTAATTGGTGGGCTGAAAGGAGCAACGACAATGATTTTAAAAAAAAATTCACCATCAACATTTGATACTTATTCCTTGCCAAAAAAAATTAAATTACGGTTTATTTTATCTTATCAGTCACAATAGTTACGTATTAAATTTGTTGGCTTTTTCAGTTGATGAAAAGGATGGGCCTAAAATGACGTCAATAGGTTTCTCACGGTTGTATGATATTGAATAATGATTTGTGAGCACCGGTATGTAATAATTTATTTCAATAAGAGGTCAACATGTTTAAATAAATAATTAGTATATTTATGGAAACTCATAAGAGTTAGTATAGTTTTCTACAAATTCGCCATATTTGTTGGTTAAAAAGGTGAGATTCAATCAATAGCAACCCATGCATTCTTAGGCCAGAATCACTAAAGCAAATCTGAGGAGGGGTCTAAATTGAAGACAGGATCAGCAACTTCCGTCTATGAAAATCATGTAAATTAACAAAATGATGGCATCTAGTCTGGTTTGGGATGGAAATGGAAATGTCGAGGCTCCAATAGTAGGGTATCGCCTCGAAAATATCGATATTTCGGTGCGACCAATATATTCTTTTTCGTCATCTTTGAAAGATGTTTTAATTTTTATTTTTGAGAAATAGTCCGCAGCTGGTTCATTACTAGACAACCCGAAAAAATGGGCTTGCGATCGAGAAACCATCCTGGGGAGCGTCTGCTGCTCACTTTCTTCTCCCTTCCAAAAGTAAGTTCAAGGCCAGCCCGCTTTGAGAAACCTCCACAACGCAAGTTTTAATGAATTAATTAATTAATCACTCAAGATTAATTCAATTTAGGCCTACGGAGAGCGTAAGAGCGAGAGGAGCATGAGGTGAGCGGAAGGCTGGAGGTTGCACTCTGGGGGTCAACCCGGGGAGCAACAGGGGGGGATCCCTTGGATGAATGGCTGCCGGCTGGCCGCCAAGCCCATGACTGGATGCCGCGGTTAGAAGGCTTAGGAGCTGTTATTTCGTATCAAGTGCGGTAACGTTATTTAATGTGTAAAATGGTAAAAAAATATTTAAAATCGCCGAATGATCGCATTTGATAACATTAAAGTATTCCTGATTTAATTCATTAATCTCATTAATGATCCCCGGCTTAGATTATAAGCCACCAAATCGGTCACATGCTCGATACTCGGTATACACTACGATGTACTCTGTATGATTAACTGTCATAATTCATCGCCCTATTAAAATGGCAGAGGGTGCGTCATTACCCGTACTTTTAGGACTTTTTTGGAGCTGCCTCAATGATGGTGAAATTTTGCCATGTTAACCCTAATAGGGAAAAATATAAGTATGCTTTTTATACATGTATGACGATAGCTAGGGTTTCAGGATCAACAGCTAGGGCACACGTGCCACATGGTTCAATCTATTAGGCTAGGGCCTGGAGGTCTTTAATGCGACACCCTCAGTGGTCAGGAGCACAGAGCGCGAGCTTTGACCCGCTGTCACGCTGTGCCAGGCAACATTAAAGTTATCATAGAATCTGTTTGGTACCTTGTTGTTGACACCAACGATGGATGCAAGCAGATTAAAAGTCGAGCCGGCCACGAGCAACAAAGTTGGGAATGTAACCAAACATGTGAGCCATAAATCGTGTCCTGTTTCTTCGAACACCAATCCCACGGAACGCAGTTTAAATACGAGGGCGAGCAATCGTAGGCTCACTTGGATGCCCACGAATTCTGTGACAACGGATTTGCCTAACAAAACTGTTTCTATGATGTCCTTGTGCCATTTCAGGTACTTCAATGCCGCTTCATCGACTGACGATCTGCTTGGCAACATTGCTTCATCTGCCGTAGAGTTGAGTACAATTCCTCTGGCTTGAAGCTCAGAAAGGAGCGATTTAATAATGGCGCACAGGAACCAGATGGTCGCCACCTGGCAGTGGTGCGCACTGAACAGCGAGAGAAGCCACATCTTCCGGACGTAATAGGTCTGCCAAAGTGGCAAACCAATAAAATCGAGCTCGCTCGCTTTGGTCGCATCCATCTCTGTGAATACCTTTCCATTGTTGTCCACCATTTTAATGCCTCCGCTGTAGAAGGAAACCAGACTCACTGCCACGCCTACGCTGTACGCCAGCAAAGCTTTGAGCGGAATTATTCGCCGCGTTTGGTTGTCGTCCAGCAACGACGAGCACAGTCCATCCAATCCGAAGACGAGAGCCAGAAGCTTGCGTTGTCGTTTGACCAACATGAACTCGTTCGCGATCAGGCTGATCATCATTATGGTCTGCGGCAACAGTCCCAAGAAGTCCAAGTAGTTCTCCGTCCGAAAGGCCTTCGCGAAGATCGAGATCGTCGACAAGACTCTGTAGCCGATGGTCCCAACGAGCATGGTCCGCATAATCAGAACGTAACCTTTGTAGAGTCTCGAGCGAGTGAAGCCCGTGTCCAACAGCGAGATCGTCCTGGTTTGCAAAAGGAAAATGAGGAGCTTGGTGTGCATCAGCAATCCGTTGACGTTGTCCTTAGAAGATGGCCTTTGTGATTCTGAATCAACCATTCTTTATGGAGCCTATTTCTCGACTTACAAGCAAATGCCAAATCTAGCTATTTTTTTTCCTTCTTTAGTGATCTTATATAGGCAGTCGGCAAATTATTTGAATGGCCTTCCTTTGCTTCATTCATTGAGTGAATTCAAGTACAAATATTCTACAACCGGTACCGTATATGCTTATATATAGGCTCATTATGAAATGAATGTTTTCATGTTGCTACTGGTAACCTTTCATGCATCCTATTTAATCAAATAATCATTTTAATCTTTTTTTTATTACTTTCATTAGACTACTAAAGGGTCCTGTTGCCCGTAGCACCAGCTACACCGAGTAATGTAAATGCGGCTATAATGCCATATATCCAGTGACAGCAATTATGCTAGCCAGATACATCTGTAAAACAGTGCAATTGCTCATTGGCAACAGTAGAATTAAAATTATGAATTTGGACATCCTTTAAAAAACCTGAATCAACAACAGAAATGGAATAATATGTTCACTCATGCATAAAAATGCAGCCGTTTTAAATAGAGACCTTATGTAATGTACACTGTACAATACATACTCGTACATATTTGTCGATGAATGTTGTTGTTGCCATAATTGGTAATGCATCTCTACATATGCATGGCCCTAAAACAGTGGCCACATACTTTTTGGTATTTTCTGGCTGCTCCTCTATGCGTTTAGGCTCCTCCTTCTCCATCTGTTGTTTGTTAGCGCCTAGACCAATCAGAGTCTTCGTCCTTTTCCCTTCTTCTTGGCGTCTTTCTCTTTGTGGTTGGCAACTTCCCCCTGCCTTTGCTTTGAAATGCCAAGGCCATCCGCGCATGCATCGAGAGTGGTTTTTCCCCCTCATAAAGCGCTTGGATCTACCAGGCACTCTTGAGAAGGACTGTGACTTTGTCTGGTAGATCGGAGTGCCAGATACCTGCGCCAACAACGCGGTCCGCGGGCTGCCTTGCTATGATTATTGTTTAATTGATCATAAATTAAATTAAATAATGATATGGGCTTACATGTAGCCTATATGGCCTAGTTTTTGTATGCTTGGAAAATCAATATATACATTTCTTATAGATTTTATTTTCAAGGCTATTGCAGTGTAAATGTGGGGCTAGGAAAAGCTAAGTCAGCCAATGGAGCTGCTGCGCTACCAGTCTAAAAACGTATGCGGCCGTCTTAGCAACGCCTTGAGAAACTGCAGAAATATTCCGTTAATGTTACGGCACCATTATGAAAATTGCTGTAACACTTCTTAAATACGGCAGAGGCAAAAGGGGAAACTGCGTGAACATCTCGGAATTAATGCCGAAATATTCTAGAAATATTACACATACAATCATTATAGAAAGTTTCTATAGAATTTCCGGAAAGTATTTCTGCAGCTTCTACAAGATTTCTGGAGTAATTCTGGTATTTTCCTGAAATTTTCGTGGATTTTTTCGAATAGTTGCCAGTTTTGCGGAAATCTTACATAGGCACGTTAGATTTCCTTAAGACTCAGAAATAATCGAAAAAATTCCAAAAGATTTCTGGAAAAATTCCAGAATTACTCCAGAAATTTTGTAGACGCTGCAGAAATACTCTGGAATGCGTCTGGAGTGCTTATGCAGTTTCCGTAATGTTTCCGCAATAAACCAGGAGTGTGCTAATTACTATATGTAACTCCGTGATGTTTTTGCAACAATCCTGAAATGTTTCTGCAGTATCCTAACCCACACGGAAATGAAACATTTTAAATATAACATAATATATGGTAAAATATTTGAAATACCCTAGAAATATTCGAAATCATTATCGTCTGCGGCAACAGTCCCAAGAAGTCCAAGTAGTTTCCGTCCGAAAAGCAGTCGCCAAGGTCGAGATCGTCGACAATACTCTCGAGACGATGGTCCCATCGAGCATGGTCCGCATAATCAGAACGTAACTTTTGTAGAGTCTCGAGCGAGTGAAGCCCGTGTCCAACAGCGAGATCGTCCTGGTTTGCAAAAGGAAAATGAGGAGCTTGGTGTGCATCCGCAATCCGGCTGTCGTTGCTGTTAGAAGCTGGCCTTTGCGATTCTGCATCCAACATTCTTTATGGAGCCTATTTCACGACTTACGAGCATATGAAAAGATCTACCTATGTTTTTTTTTCCTTAATTAGACCGTTATATAGGCAGTCGTTAAATCTGGCCACATTATTTGAATGGTCTTCCTTCGCTTCATTCATGAGGTGAATTTTACCATATTCTTTATCGTACAAATATTGTACTAAACTATTTTCTTATACAATTTTATTGTAGGCCTATTATGAAATGATGGTTTAATGTTGTTATTGGTAACGTTTCATGTTTCCTGTTAATCAAATAAATGTAAAGGTAATCAATTTAATGTACTTTTAGTGATGATAACACCATGAAGGATCGATATTCTCGAAATTATTACGAGAATAACTAAAAACTAATAATAACACTAAAAATAACAAGAAAAATACCTTGCTCTCTTCACTCACTCTGATAAGCAATTATAAGGTCTACAAGTTTATAACAAATAAACAAATATTAAAAAGGTTAAAAGCATCAAATTAGTCGTAATTGCCCTGAAAATGTCCTCTCTAGCCAGAATGTAAAACATATAATACAAGTTGGGGCACACATACAGGTAGTTCCAATTGATATAGGCCTACCGGTATTCAATTCATCCATGAAAATTGATAGATGTTAGTTGGCTTGTCGCCCTCCCCTGCAAAATTAAAACTTTGTTACGCCACTGCACAGTTTATAATTTGAGATTTTTTTTTTGCCTTTTAATTTTGGAATCATTTGTAATGTGAATTTTCTCGCCGATAACTAAGTGGCAATTGCCACTTAAGTGCGCGATGTGGCAGCTGCAGGGTTGCATCTTGCATGTCCGAAAAAACACAAACCCATTAAACACAACTGTGTTTTTCAAAAAAGCAAGCTCTGAAAAAACCCCAAAAAACCAATTTAATTTGTATTACCGGTATTTATATCTTATTTTGCTGTATTTTTTCCCCGATACTTTCTACAATCCTTTTAACATAAAAAAAACACTAAACAATCATTTTTGGTAGCGCCTATACTTTCGGCAGTGCAATAATTTTTATTTTACATTAAAGTTTAAGTTTTACAAAGTTACAAAGTGTAGTCAAGACTCGATTAACTAGAATGAACTGCCTACTGGCTACCGCGCCTGCTGCATATTGGCTAAATCAGCAGTAAAAAGTAAACAAGTTGGCAAGCCTTTTTGTCTTGTCTTATTTTTCTAATCAAATATTCAATTTCATATGATTTTTAAGGAAAATGTAAATGAAAATAGCGAT
>JAQIYI010001265.1:0-12643 GCA_034700265.1 Polyzonium germanicum
AGTTATTTAGGCCTATTATCCCAACGGCTAAAACACGCGTAATCCACCTCCTTTGGTCACTTTTGCACAAAGGAACGCAAACATTCACCATTTTGCTGATTTATACATTTATCTAGCACAGCGATGTGGGTTGTATGCATCAACAATGTTGGAAAAAGCCAAAACGTGTATACAAAAAATGGCACCTGTTTCAACATCAGATATATTCTGAATGTCGATATGGGCGCCATCTTGGAAATAGGTAAAAATGTGATTTCTGACATGCGGGTGTTATCTGTGCTATGGTGATATGCTACCCACACTGCAAAACAGAAAATATCAGAAAAATACCCTGGGTTAAAATATTAGTCATTAATAGGTGTCAACAAGGTCGGATGAAAGAGCCACGATCAGTGAATGGCAACCAGCAACCAGGGAAGAACGATGATCAGTGAACGGCGACAGCAACCAAGGGGACAGACCCCGAAACTGGGTACCCATACCCACCCATACTCAATGGGCGTGCAATGGGTGGCCCTTAGATCTTATGGGTGGGCGTGGGTGGGCCATACCGATGGGCAATGGGTGGGCGTAGCGCGTAGCTGCTGTGGGTGGGTAGAGGTTGGGCGAAAATTGTCTGTTCACTGTTCACTGTGTTCAGTTCGTTGACTGTGTTGAACACACTGTTTCCCCCTCTTATAAAACGCGATTTCACGTGATTTAAAATGTGTATGCGTATACTGTAATGTGGATGGGTATGGGTGGTCTGACGACCAATCTTATTGGTGATGGGTGGGGGTAGTTGGGGCGCCCTCATGCGTGCTTTAGCAGAGGGTACCCATGGGTACTAATCGAAATGGAATTTTGGGCTCTGTAAGGTGAACAACAAAATGTTATTGCTTGGCTTCGACCAGTGTTCAGTTTTGCTCTGGCAAAAGTACTGATTTGTTTTGCATAAGTTTGAGTAAAAGTTCCCTGTAGGTTGAATTCTGAATCAAACTTAACAATATTATCACTAGGGATCAGATCGGTATGCCATAAAAAGGCATGGAGAACACAAGGGAGCATTTTATATGCAAATCTTTTGTAGACTTTTGTTGTGAATGACAAAATGTCAATAAGGTCATGGCAGGTACCATGCCCTATTGTCATTTCCAAGAAACTTCTCCCTTGTCTTATCCATGCATTTTTATGGCATACCGATTTGATCCCTCATTATCACAGAAAAATTATGTATAATACTTACATCTACGTCCGCGCTTGTTTGCAAGTTGTTTCGAAGGGTTTGGAATGTCAAACAACGTTGGTACTGCTTCAGGTTTCAACCGGTTTTTGTAGAAATTTGCAAACATCTGATCTTCAAAGTGGTCGGTGCAGAGGCGACAATTTTTGTAAAGATATTCTGTTGTTTTCCTTAGCAAATCCTCCCTCCTGGCATTTACCACCCAGCGCTTACTCCTAAAATTGGAGTGAAGGATTTAATGATAAGTAATTGACTATAGTAGGCCTATTGTGCAAGATGCCTTAATTTTCACAAAGAGACGTGGGACAGGCCTAACAAAAGAAAGGAGGTCTAATACTCACTAAATGTTAAATGCAATATGGACATTGTGCTTCTTATATTCAAATTTGATTATTCACATGGACTAACTTAAAAGCAAGGTTTAATTGGATTCCCAAATTGAATTAAATTTACCGGCCCTTATCTTTCGGAAACCTAAAAAAGCTCTTCTCTCGGTGTTTTCCTCTGTTGTTAGAGCAGTTTAATGCCGAACAGTAACATGCACCAGCTACACGAGGTTTTCCAACCATATTGCTGCGTTATGTGCACTGATTGATCGCCGACGAACTCACTCGATCCTGAGCGCTACAGACGATTGAAATAATCCTAGAATGGATATAGGCTGTTACACGGGAGCTTAATTCCGGCTAATTCGACTTCTACAGTGTAATTCCTACTACACTTCTAATTCCAAAAATAACTCCCTGGTAACAGGTTGGTTATTAATTCTTATTCCAGCTCCACTCTTATTCTTATTCCACTCGAAATAGGTAGAATTACATTTTTTCAAAGAGCATACGACACTAATTCGCGCATTTTGATTTTTTAACAGCTACTCGCAGTCGTGGGTTCGATCCCCATTGCACCATCCCCTGGGTGTTGTGTTGTTTTGATTCTCCAGATTGATTTTCCGGTCGGATTTCGTAGCCATTTTCCCAGCGATGTGGCAAAAACGATGTCAAAGGCCATCAGTGTCATAGAAAGTAGCTACAGCTCATACGCGCCTATTTTTTATTCTTTTTCTACAACTCCCGTGTAATCGCGCAGCATTTTTGGAAAAAGAACAGGCATTGTTCTAAACTTGCGTGTACCACTTAATACTTATTCTAATTCCAGGAATTGGGAATTAGAAGTCGAATTAGCCGGAATTAAACTCCCGTGTAACAGCCTATAATGACAGCAATTAATAATAGATTAAACAATACAACAAGTACTGGTATATTATTTTTATTATCTAGATCAAAAGAATGTAATTTAACATGCACATGACAGTTGTGGCATACGTGCAGCCCATGCTGCATCATGTCTACTCTCTCACCCCCTAACCTCCCCCCCCCCCTCTCTCCCGGGCCGTTTGGTGCCCGATATGGCCTGAAATTGTAAGAACACAAAAGTAATTGACACGAAAAAAACAAGCAAATAATTTTCCTGAGAAATTTTGTTTTTTACCTGTAACAAAGAAAGACGTGAGCATCCTAGACGCAGGCTGGGAGGTAGTCTTCCTTTTCAAAAAATTTCAAGATGGCGCCCATATCGATATGCAGAATATATCGATGTAAAACAGGTGATATTTTTGTGCTATGTGAGAGTGTGTGCTCGTGAGTACTACGGTCTTACAGACCGTAGTGAGTAGGCTACTCAAGGTATATAGAATATAAGGTAGCACCACTTTCCGCCATCTTCATTTCCAGAAAAAGTGGGCGTGTCGCGCGTCATCATGACGGATTTTCTTCAAAGCCCTATACCAACAACGCTACTTTGTCTTTTACACTCCATATCTACACCTTTTACACTTCTTATTTAATAATATTTGTTTTGCTATTTAATATATACGCTCGTATGTTTAGATACCAGTACATGAAATATGATTTTCATAGAAGATAATTTTAATATTTAACATAATTTAGTGGCGTGCTGGCAATGGCACTTAACAACAGGAGGTATCCACAATGACGTATATCCAAACCACGCCCGTTTTAAAAGTTCGCGCATGCGCGAGTTTTGGCAGCTACATAGTGAGCACGGTCTTACATACAGGTCTGGAAAGTCGCTGGAATTTCTGCAGCTCTTAGCTACGACCAGTTTCATACTTAACCTTGCGGCCACTCGATGTCGCTGCGAACGCGGGGTCACGTATCGAGCACCGTGGTATCGAGCATTGCGTAAGACCGTGGTATCGAGTTACCGTGGTATCGGTCTTACATATAAGACCGTGGTATCGATACCACGGTGCTCGAAACGCGACCCCGCGTTCGCAGCGACATCGAGTGGCCGCAAGGTTAAGTATGAAACTGGTCGCAGCTAAGAGCTGCCCCCCCCCTCACTACTGAAAAACCGGTTAGTTTCCAGACCTGTATGTAATACCGTGATGGTGAGTACTAATGTACAGAAGCCCCTACAGCTCATGATGCACCTTTAATGTCTTGTTTTAATGTTTAGCGTGACAACAGCTTTGTTTGCAAAAAAAACATGACATTTTTTTTTTAGTTTGAAGCCAAAACTGAACACTGAGATGTTGGTTCGAATCCTACACTGTGCTCTGTTTATCTTTCGTCTTTTATTAGACATAACTGTCTTAAATATGTAAAATACTTGATTATTTTAATCTCTCAAAAGCTAATAAATTAATTTAAACAGATAAAAAGAAGAAAAAATACTTGATACTCATTACTGCATAAAGTACGAGTACCATACTTCACAATCGCAAATATCCAAATACCCATAATCGATACCTGAAAGTATCAGTAGTACTCCTATATATGTTCGAAGTACGAGTAGTAGACCTACTCAAATTGCGACGATTCATGTAGCCTACGATAATTCAGAAAGACCCGCCTGGGCCACGTTCTAGTGTTACACCGATACCGAATATGAGTACCTGGATTACTGGTACTCATATTCAGTATCACCGCAACACTAGAACATGGCCCAGGCGGGTCTTTCGGAATTATCGTAGGCCACATGGATCATGGCATTGGGCCGTATGAATAAACGCCAGTATATGCTTTAGCTACCGGTATTGATTTATAAGCTAATACTAGTACTTGATTTGAATAAAAGTGAAGCATAAGCTAATGCTACAGCTCCAAGATAAAGTAGCTACTTTTTCTTCAAGATGTAGCATTAGCTTATGCTTCACTTTTATTCATATCAAGTACCAGTATTGGAATACAAACCACTAACAAAAGCATATACCGGCGTTTATTCATACGGCCCAATTTATTGAAAGTTACTTTTTATTTTTTTATAGTTGGCCTATTATTTTTAGTTAATTTATCATTACCCTGTCAAATTAATTTGTCTGTTATTGTCAATTACTGGTATTTAGGCTCAAGTTTGTATACCCCTTTATTGTCTATTCTTTTTTAATGTTATTAAATGTTTGGCACACTAGTTAATTTTTATTTATTTATTAATTAGTTAACTAGTTCAGTAACTACTTCAAACTCTTATATCAAATGCTAGGGCATAGGCCTATATGGTGATCTACATGCAAATAAGTCTGGAGTTAGGACGTAGGCCTAAGTAGGCAAATACATCTGTAGTACTCATATACAATGTACATAGATACCGTAAGTTTGTTTAAATTTGTTTAATTTTTCAAATAATTCATTATCATCGTTATTGTAGTAAGTGACCAAACAATATTAATTGGATACCGGTATTTCTCTGGTGACCTTTGACCCGTTGAAGAGCCTCTTGAGGTCATTCGCATCAAGCGTCTCATATTTAAGTAAAGCTTCAGCCAGCAGCTTGTGTTCGTTCGAGTGGTTTCTCAGGATCGCCTTGGCTCTCTCATAGGACTCCTTGATTGGATTGCAGGAATAATTGAAAATTATAATAATAAGTAGGCCTAATCTGTTAATGTATAATTTATGTTTTTGTAATCACGTACCGATAAAATGCGTTTAATTTCAGAGTCGATCGTTTCCGACGTGGTCTGGCCCAAATCGTTGACAACAATCAGTGGGTTAGCGTCATCCTCAAAAGTACGCACTCCAACCTAGGATCAACAATAATCTTCGTAAGAACTAAAATTATAAGAAATAAATAGGTTATAACTAGGGCACGGATTTTTATGTCCTTAAAACTGTCATAATAGGTATTTCTTTATGACCTGAAATGCCGCAAAAATATGTCCTTAAAAACCTTAAAATATGCTTTCTAGGGTGTAAAAACCTACAAATATGCTTTTTGTGGTGTAAAACCCAATAAAGGTGCAAAAATATACGAAAATTCTATGTAAAAACAACAAAAATAATCACTTGTCTTGTGGTGAGTGACGCCACCAAATGGCAAGCCATGTAACTAGGAGCGTATTAAAACATTTAAATTAGGGGCCAATTAATTCAAACAATTTAGTATGTTAATTATTTGTTTCTAAATAATTAATTAATGAAATGATGAATAATGATGAAATAATAAATGATTTAAATTAAAACAAATGTTAAAAAGGAAAAAGTGGCAGAATATGTCAATCACTTAAATATTCCATAACCCCAAACTTATGTTTTATGTGATTTATGTCTTATAAAACTTGGTAGTTTGTTTCCTTAGGCCATGAAACGTACTAGGTCGCTGCATATCATAGAAAAAACATGTTAGAACATAAAAATCCGTGCCCTAGTTATAACAATAAGAGCACTAACTTTTACTAGTGTACATCTATAATTGTATATGCACGTGTATATGTAGAGTAGGCCTGCCAGTATATAAATGTCACAAAAAGGATGGCTAAGCAGTACGAGCGAAAGCCAGTTTTTAAAGAAATTTTGATTAATTTTGGTAGCTTTTTTTATGATTTTTCGATTAATTTTGCAGATTTTTTTATTTATTGAGAATTATTACCCTTTTTGGGATAAGGGAGCGTGACTCAAGCCCCTACAACACTCCCTTACATACATCAGTGAACGCAAAACCAATATCCACGAGGTGTGCGCGGGATCCGAACCAACCGCCACAGAGTAGTGGATGATTCATCACCAAGCATTGAACCACAAAGGCCCCAGATATCCCCAAGTCACAAATTCACCTCTTATGTCATTGGTAATCCCTATATAAAGGAACAAAAATGGCGTCCTATAGCCTGTCTTGGGAGTTTTTTAGTCGAGATAGCTTCTTAAAATTGATTAGTAGAGACCAGATAAAAGGGTGCAGCAGATTATTTATGGTCAAAAACCAGTAAATACTCTAAAGGTTTCCGCGATCAAGGATCATGTGGTCACTGACCTTTTCTGACATTCCCCACGACTTGACCATCTGCGTCGCTAGGGCTGTTGCTTGTTTCAGGTCGCTTGAAGCACCTGAGCAATAAACTCGTGATCAAAACAGGTTGATTGAAAGAGAGCAGGCCTAAGCAAATAAATGGGACAACTTACCGGTCGTGATTTTCTCAGATCCAAAAACTATCTCTTCAGCTGCTCGTCCGCCCATCAGGGTGTCCATCGTGGCCAACATCTGCACTTTGCTCACATGGTAGCGCTCTTTCTCGGGAATGTAGGCTGTCTGTAAGGAATCAAACGACGCGACAAATGTGAGGAATAAGTAGCGCTTTCATAAAGACCAATTCTATACTTTTTTTATCAATATTCACATGTCCAAGTGATGGGCCTCGAGGTATGATGGTCACTTTGTGCAACGGATGCGAGTGCTTTGTGAAATAGGCGACGATGGCATGGCCTCCCTCGTGATACGCTGTTATTAAGTTTGCTTCCTCATCAGGGATCCTCGATTTCCTTTCAGGGCCTTATTTTTAAAGAAAATGAAAGCATTTTCTTAATACATTATGAACTAAAGGTTTATTGTTTTGGAAAGGTTATTTTTTATTTGGAAATCAGCAGTCCAAAGGATAAATTTACACACCCATAAGCACTTTATCCCGGGCGTTTTCAAGGTATTTCATTGAGACAGAGCTGGCTTTCTCAACTGCCGCACGGATAGCAGCCTGATTGACCAGGTTCTCAATATCAGCGCCTTTTGCAAATTAATAAATATTATGTACATTAATTATTCAAGGCTTGATAGAATCATTTGACTTTTTATTTAAAACATATTTAAACATTTACATGTATTGTCTGAAAGATGAGGAAGATATCTCCATATAGACTATTGGCCTGTATGTGTTTGTTAACTCAAAAGTCAAGGTTTTTTTTCTTTCACAATTAATAAACCTCCACATGCAGGGCGCGCGGCATTTTGTAAAAATTTGATTTGAAGAATAGCGTTAATGCAGAAAAGCAAAGTGAAAGTGCGTTCAATAGCTAGCAAATACCGGTATGTATTTTTTTCCAATTGCTATGGTTGCACACTTAAAATAGGCCTTATAAAACTAAATAATAATGTTGGATCAATTCGTCACTTATTTACATTTTATTTGGAAAAAACCGCTGCCGGTGTCTAACTTTTTGAAATGGAGCCGCATTCTAGAATTTGGAGGAAATGTCGCGCGCATCCCCTTTTTAGAATCCGATTAGAGGGTAACTGATATACAGGGATAATTGCAGTTTGACATACTGTGACACTACCAGTATGACAGACTTTGATGATACTCAGGTATGTACGCGTAGTTTCCCACACGGAAATGAAATATATTTGAAATGCACCGTGGCCCAGGATTAACCAAGCCAGATTTAATTATTGATATAATAAATCTGGCTTAGTTAATCCTGGGCCACGGTGTATATTGCATAACTATGGCGAATATATGGAAAATATTTTGAATATATTTTCCAAATATTGTCAATATATTGTGCAGAAATATTTATTTTAAAAATAATTTGGACATTCCTATAAATTATTAAAAAAACAAATTATTTTATCAACCCTTTTCAGAGACACTGTATAATATACACTTATACAGTGTATATTTATTTGACTAACCTGTGAAGCCTGTTGTTCCACGGGCCAAAACGTCGACGTCAACATCTGGAACCGGAACATAATAAACATCCCAATCAATAATGCAAAGTATTTAACGTTTGACACGACATCAAATATAGTTAACTCAATTCGTGTTCGTCCAGCTCACCAGTAAAGGTCTTGATCTTGCTCAAATAGAAGTCAAGGATCTCCGTGCGGCTGATCAAATCCGGAATTGGTACTTGAACTTCGACGTCAAATCGACCAGGTCTCAAGAGAGCCCTGACAACCGGACACAAGGAACAAATATGAAGAAATAGAGTAGATATAACATCAGCATTCATCAAAATACTTATTTGGTTATTGGTTGGTCTTTTGATTTTTTTTATTTGGGTGAAAAATTGACTTGTCTAAATCTTCTCTTCGGTTCGTTGCTCCCAGGACAATAACGCCTTCATTTTGTCGGAAACTGAAATTTGATAGTCAAATTAGAATAATTAAATTGTGAAAGATTTGCAGTCGTATATCAATTAATTAATCAAATTTTATACTGGTACCCCACCACGTTTTCTAAATGAGATCGGTCAATTATTGACTGATAAGAATCCAACAAAGTTCTTTAAAGGGGAAGTTAGACCCTTTGATCAAGCACCAATTGATATACATGTGAAATAATGTAAATTATTTTTTTAGTTTCATTTTACCAGAAGTGATGTTACATGTCAAAATACATGTAATTGTCTTTAGTAAATCAAACGAATTACAGTCGCTTCCAGTTTAAAGACGATTTGATGGGAATCGTGAATCCCCACCACCAGATTATTGGTAACGATCGATCCATTTATTACGGTGGGTTTCAATGGACGAATGGCCAGATAATTGGAGATTATTACCAAATGTATGTACGAGCGTAGATGTATTAG
This sequence comes from Polyzonium germanicum, assembly GCA_034700265.1. Taxonomy (NCBI): domain Eukaryota; kingdom Metazoa; phylum Arthropoda; class Diplopoda; order Polyzoniida; family Polyzoniidae; genus Polyzonium; species Polyzonium germanicum. The sequence continues at coordinate 9,043 of JAQIYI010001265.1, forward strand.
GCGTACACTAATAAGGGCAGAGGTAATATTGAGTCAAGTGGGTAGCTAATATGCGTGTTTTTTTTTAATTCACTATGAATTTCTTGTTGCCTTTTTAAGTTTCCTGACAATATAAGAGAATTTACTTTTTGAAACCCTCTGATAATTTAGTTACCTAGCGTTCCTTTGTAGGAACACCTAAATAGGTTCCTAATTTTAATTTATTCAAGTAGGCCTAATGAAATTCTTATTTAATTAAAATGTACATGCAAAGTAGCTCAATTCTTTATAAATCTCCACAGAATGGAGATTAGGGGTATGGGTAATAATATAACCCATACTCAATATCTATTAAATTTGCAATTACGCATGTAAAATATTTTCAAATGTAGGCCTGCTTTACATCTGCTCTATAATTGAAAACTTTGCGAACTATCGCTGACAAACCAAAGTACAATTCTATTCTAAGTTGCAGCTAGCTTCCAATCTAGTTGGAAATGTTGAAAACGAAGCACCATATTCAATAAATAAAAAAGGAACTCAAGAAACTCATTCAGTACCCGTCCATTTCGGAAAGCAATTGATTGATTGTCTGACTGGCATACGGATGCAACACGGAGCTTGTTCGTTTCGCACCGACCGAATCAATCTCGTCGATGAAGATTACGCACGGAGCACGAGCTTTTGCAGTTCCTATTAGATAACATAAGAATAAGAAGGAGGGAAGCAAATTTAAAGTTTAGAACCAACGAACTAAACTACGATAAATAAAATAAATAGGGTAAACGGATACAATTTGTTGGTAAACTGACTAAATAGATCTCTGACACGTCGAGCTCCCTGTCCAACGAGGATCTCGTCGAATTCCGGGCCAGCTGTGTGAAAGAAGGGGACTCCAGCTTCACCTGCGACGGCACGCGCCAACAGGGTTTTTCCTGTACCAGGAGGACCAACCAGTAGAACTCCCTTCGGTAGTTTGCCGCCGAGCATAGAGAACTTGTCTGGGTTCTTCAGGAACTCAACGATCTCTCGCAACTCTTGTTTGGCTTCAGCCACCTTTTTTTTAAAGGAGAAGCACAAAAAATATAATTATTGATTAATGATTAGGGCGAGCGTTTTGCAATATTACTCAAAATGTAATCCTAACTACTGAATACTGATCGCCTAAATGGCATAACGTACATGTAACTTAGAATAGTTCCCTGATCATAAAAATGATTTTTTTTCATTTTTAAGCCAATAATTGCAATAAACCCAAATAATGTATTTTTGGGTTTATATGTGGTCATTTAGATGTATTTATGCAGGAAAGCCAGAAAATGCCAAAATTTTGGCGATTTTAGTGTATAATTCATTTAATTTAAAGATTTAAAAATTAACAAGGCGACCGGGCCGCTTCGCGGCCCGTCGCCTTGTTGACGGAGCTCTCTCCTCTCTGCGCACTCTGATCTACGCTCGTACTAGACTTAAGCCACAGTCCTTCTCAGTGATCGGCTTCGCGCGAAGCCGCTCATTGAGAGCGCCTGAGGCTATGCGACCTGCACCCTGATTGGCTAAAAAAGCTAAAGTATGCAGGGATTGGCTGAAGGGGGAAACGGGAAGTTCATGACTAATGAGCATTTGAGCAACATCAAGTTTTAATCTGATGTGGACATGAAAGCCTGCGTGGCTGAGTGGTAGCGTGCGCGCCATTCAAACCAAAGAGTGGAAAATTATTTTTTCAAAAATAAAACGCAGACGGACAGACAGTCAGACAGACAGTCAGACAGACAGAAGACGTTTATATAAAAGGATTGTTTTAAAAGCTCAACGGAAATATAACAAGCTTTTTGGAAATATTGATAATGATAGGATTTCGGGCTCAACAGGTCCTTTGGACCCAATTACAGATCCGTGGGCTCCCAAGGGATACAGGAAGAAATCGAACCCCTAACCACAGTGGTCAGGAGTTAAGCGAGCTTTAACCAATTGACTTCGTCAATTTTGGGAACCTATTTCGATACCCGTTCGAACTGCACAAACTATGCCTACTTACACGTATAAATACGGTTAAGAAAATAAGTTAAAAACACTTACATTCGCCTTTGGCAAATTTGCAATTATAGTATGATGTACAATTGTACATGTATGAGAACTAAACTATGGTAGGCCTATTATGTTTTGTAATAAAAAATGTGATAAAATTACAGAAATTCAGCACTTAGGCAACCCAATATTCTTCCCCTGAGCGTCTTTTACCAACAGAACGGCGGACATCTGCCTGCATTTTTTATCCAATAAAAAAATCATACTGTGACAATGTCTTTGTCACATATTTAACTATTTAGATGAATCGGCTTCTATGCGCGCCTTCTGGCAGTTTTCGGATTCGGAACAAAACAAATATGAAAAGATATTATTTGAAGTAACACGCGGGAATACACAATAAGTCGTCTACGGAGTGCGGAACACTTCAAGGCTTCATGCTTGTTAGATGTCTCACTTTTTGATGGGTTCTGGACCCACTGTAGCAGGCGCACACACACACACCATGTGTGCTTATTGATTGAGACCGTAGTTTCCTGATTTGCAGTTTCGAAACCTTCTGTCCTACGTTTCTCTGTCCTTGGCAGGGATTTCCGTATATCTCCTGACGGACCACTACGGCGTCGCAGTAAGGCTGTTATGCAGTACCGTAACAAGTCCAACATGCATCTCCACATTAAATGTGGAACTTCGTGCTGAATTAAGCAAACTAAATGAAAACTGCGACGCCATATATTGGATGTTTGAAATCCCAATAATGAGAGGGGGTTTTTTTCTTTCTTCTTTTTTTGGTTGAGACAGAAGGGGTAACAAAGCAAGGATGGGATGTAGCGAGAGTGATTGCATATCCACGGCAACCCTACTTTATTGACAATATAATATAGAACCTAATGAACTGTATCTGTATTAAACGTGAGAGAAAGCTTATAGAAGTTACCATATGCTCTTATTGTGGGTGTCAGCTGACCGAATATCACAGAAACAGAAAGCTCCAAACCGTTTCATGCAAGAGGGGAAGTAAAAAAGTATTATTTCCTACAGTATATAGGCCTACACCATCTAAACCGGAAATTAGCGTCGTCTGCTATCCGCCATTAAAAGTAAACGTTGCGACTGAATCAAAATTGAGCAGACGCCATTAAAGGGAAACAGGGGCGCTCCTAGTGGTGAAAATGTGAAGCTCTATAAAAATTACATGGTGGATTATTGCAACCAAACTAAAAACGCCAATATATCGTATGTTTAATACAGAGTAGGCCTATATACTCGTGCCCCTAAGCCTATTGGCTCCCCAACGCTTCAAATAAAAATAACTAAGTAAATTAGGCAATTAGATACATCTTCTCGCTAATTTCCAGAAAATTAACAGGTGCAGTTTATTCATACTCCGTCAAGATGATCAGATCCACGACACTGTTGTAGGCCCAGGGGTGCTTTCGAGGGTAGGGGAGAGGGGGGTACAGTGAGACACGGGGTACAGTGAGACAGTGAACTTTAAAAATAGTTAAAGTGGACCAAGGACGTGGCGCCACCAGTTGTCAATCATTGAAGAGGTCTCCCTTCAAGCAATCCAAATTGCAAATGGCTGCCACCATCA
>JAQIYI010001266.1:0-12625 GCA_034700265.1 Polyzonium germanicum
GCGTATGGAGCACGTTTGAAAGTCAGCGATTTAGAGTGCGATTATATGAGTGATTAGCGATTTTTCCCTAAAAAGAATAAAATCGCACTCGCCTAGCCCCATATAGGGAAATTCGGAGTGAAATTAGTCCACGTGAAACCAACTTAAATCGCTACACGATACCTTGCAGTAGTAAGACCATTGGGCCTACATGTGCTGCAAGGTTTCGACACGATTGCTGTGTAAACACATACAGGCCCATGTTGCTGCGTTAATGGCAGTGCAATGGCGTTAATGGCGTTAGTGCAGTGCAAGCAACATCGTCTCAACAACCTGTCAAATATCTAGAAAACGAAAAAAAAGCGCCATCAATAATTCATAATTCGTCAAAATCGCGTAGCACTTGAGTGACAATATGCCTAAGACTACTGATATACCTCGATAATACACCACGTATTTTTTAGGCTTCGCTTTTTCGCCGCCAGGAGCGCTGCGGTGCTCAATGTATAAATCACAACCGGGTTTCCCTTTCATGGCACGCGCTCAATGAGAGTGTTTCCCTTTCAAGGTGGCTAGCATAAGAAGCTCATTTCGGTTTACATAGTGTATACGCAAGGTTCACATGAGTCGAAATTCTCATCCAGTACATGTATATGCCCACGACGCGTCATGGGGGGGAACAAAAAAAGTTGTGCCGCTTATTTGTATTGTACTTGCGTTTAACGTGCCAACTAACTAGCTAGTAACTAGCTTTAGGGGATAGAGGGCAGGTGCCATTTGGCTCTGCTAAAAGAGTCCTTCGATTTAAATCGCGATCTACGAAGACCTTAAGGGAATAAAACCTGGAAGCGATGATCCGCTAAAATCAAGATGGCGGCGTCCATGCGCTTTTCGCGTAACGTGTTTGATTGCGCGTAAAAAAACGACCAGTGTTGAGTTTTTTTGTTTTGAAACCATCGGTGTTGCTTCCCCTTTAAGTACCGTAGCCTATGACTATTTTCGATTTATTTTTGCACCACGGTTCAAACTTGATAAGTAAGCCCAGATCCGGACATTCTGGTACATAGGCATTGCTTAATTTAGCCATTTGCATTAAAAAAATTGGGCGGTGGGTGGGTGGGGCGCAACTTGAGTCTCAAAGGCGTTGGTGACGTCATTGACGCGCGTTTCAAAACAACAACAATTTTTCGGCCCCTTCTAGCTCTTCTAAAACCAAAAATCTATGGAAATTTCCACAAGATAACTTGTAACTGGGTCTACTGTAGGCCTACTGGGTCTGCATCGATGAGATTCGGATACACGTTGCCTAGAGGAAGGCGAGGAGGCGGAGCAAATATTTATATAATATTTTCATATAATCATATTTGATGACGTAGGCCTAGGCCTAGTGGTTAAGCTTATATAAAATTGGAATTTGGATTGACTGGTCAAAATCAAATAGAACTTAGGTTTATAATTATAGACATGTGTTAGTGCCTATAGGCCTATATATAATTCAAAAATGGCCTAATCAACTGTTCAATGCAGGCTACAGTAGTCTAGACACGAATCGCGATTTTTTCAATGGAAGTCTACGCGCAAAATATCTAATCGCGCAAAATCGCACGATAAATCGCGACTTTGCGAATCCGTCTCAAGCTATAGTTGGTGTCAAAATGGCAGTTTGTCCGCGAGCGAGCAAAGACAGTTTTGTATATTATCGCGGTTTTTTAATTATTTCCATAATCCAAGCGACAATTTTAATAGAATTTTATAATTTATTATACCGTAGTTTATAAATTATTAAATTAATAAGTTATTAATTTTCAATAATTTATAAATTAATCATTTATTGTTTCAATAATTTATAAATTAATCATTTATTAATTTGCAATAATTTATAAATTAATAATTCATTAATTTTCAATAATTTATAAATTAATAATTTATTAATTTTCAATAATTTATAAATGCATGATTTATTAATATTCATACATGTCTATTGGCACTCATTCGCAAAGCGGATATTGAGTGAATAGCGGCGCGATTAGCGATTAAGAAAAACGCGCGAATCGCACGCAAAATCGCTGCCTTTATACATGTAATCTTCGTATCACTGTGGCGTATTATTCTGGCCCATGCCGACTTTTAGTCAATGCTGTCACTCTGTCACGTGTGGGCCATATCGCTGGTATTCGACCACGCCCCTTTTCTCTGCCGAGCCAGATGTAAATAATAGAGTAGGCCTAAGTGCAGGCAGCTGGATGCCGCCTGTTGACAGGTAAATGCACAGCTCTTGGCAAAGTGACAGTTTTGCTGTCCAATGTTTGAATTCGTCAGTTCAATAGTCCAAACGTGTTGAAAACTTAGCTCAGCAGGCCCGGGCTCCATGTAAAAGCCTCTTATCAAGCGCCTTGCAAATGTTTTTATTTGAAATTTGAGTTATTTGACATTACACGTGTTGTGAGCTTGGCCGCGTGCAAGCCACCGTATAAAACGCAACGTTATATCGATATTAATCGATATAGAAGGTATATCGACAACAATCCTTACATGTATTGTATATCGCTTGCTCAGCCGCAGAACAATCGCTACGCCTAATCAGCACATTGAGGGGCGATTATTGCAACAATAATTCAATCGCTAAAATCGATAAGCCTTATTAATTATAATTAGGCCTATGTTCTACAAGTGTAGATGATAAGGTGTCCACATTGCTGGAATAGTTTCACAAATGTCCTCAGTCAGTTTGTAATTTGTCTTTCTTAGCAAGTTAACTTTGTGAATCTTAACTTCTGGGATTAGATTTATGGCGCGTTCACAGTAAAAAGCCCTGAATCACTAATCCGCAAATCTCAAGACCTATCTCGAGTCAAGACAGCTTTAGCATTAACTTCCGGTTTTCAAGGGCGATTCCCATCAAAATCTGAATCACGAATTTTGACTGCAATCTCCCTTCACAACCGCGGACGTTGACAATGCTGCCTTGACTCAGACAGGCCTGAGAGTCGCAGTAGCGATTCGGGCCTTAGTATTAGGCCTATAAGATCATTGTCGGCCAGTTTTAACTGTTTTATATATATTTGTAGATCCTTGATGAGGAAAGTTCGATGATATGAAAGAACGAGGGCCTACTAGACGGTTCGGCAAGAAAACCTAAACCGCATAGATTCGATTGGTGGTTCAATGTTCAAGCCGGAGACTCGATAGGCCTAGCAAATGTCAGGCCTTCAGCCAGCAGCCTTAGGCCCAGATAAGGGTTCCCTATTTTGCAACACACGGAATAGAAAGGCCTAATTTGGAAACTACTGGAATCGAATAGCGGTTATTAGAGGTTATGATTTTAAATTGATTATCAGCTCGTATCTGTATCTCGAAGAAGAAATTTTCTTCTAACGATAAGAAGCTGCTGGCAATGGGAATTGTTGCATCAGCTTTGACTGTTTGTGATCTTTGGCTGGCTGGCTGGCTGTCCGCGGCACTGATGGAGGTCTGATAGAGGCGCAGAGGTCAAGCGAACAAGCTCAACAGTCCAGGGTCAAACCGGTGCCTTCAGCGGGCAATTGAACATGAAGGCGCAGGGCCTAAGCAGCAGAAACCCGCCTAAATCATGCATCAATCAATAGGCCTAGTGATTAAAAGGGAAGAAACATTGATCTTCGATTAAGAACCATTCGATAGAACTAGGCTAGATTAGGCCTATTCATGTAAAAAAAATGTCAATTATTTTATTCCTTTCACTTTTTTACGCCACAAGCTCATGGAGGCGGCCATCTTGATTTTAGCGGACCATCGCGTCCGGTTTCATTCGATTAAGATGACGTTGATCGGTGGCGCATGACGATCGTGTCACGTGAGACGCCAGCAGAGAGAATGTGCGCACGTGGTGCATCTCGGTGACGCACACCGGATGAAGTTTCCCGGAAGCGATGGTCAGCTATTTTATTTCAAATAAATAGGCTTACATCTTACATATTTAGGCCTACATCTAGATTGCTCGGAAATAACTAAAATTATTCAAAATATTTTCTTAACTAATAGGCCTAGGCTAAAATGATCGGTAAGCCTGAAACTAAAAAAAGTTAACTAATTGTTTAAGAGCGGAAGATAAACTAAGTTCAGATAAGCTTCTTAATTAAGATTTAATCAATAATTAATTGGAAGGGGGTCCGCCCTACTCAGGGGCCCCAGTTGAAACTGAAATTGAGACTTTCCATCAAGGCTCCTCATTCAAAATTCGCGTGCCATATCTAGGCCCAACTTAAGTTACGTCACTAAGACGTCTTCTATGGTGGCTCAGAAGGCTGGAAGCAGCGCGTTTTGTAAAAGTGCAATAAAAAATGCGGCCATGTTGTCTTGTGCCTCTATATGTTGTTGTTGTTGTTGCTACGGATATACGTAAAACGTGGATAATTTTAGCAAACGCCAGAAGCAACGAAAATGTATTTTTTTCTTTCTTTTTGGACAAACAGCTAGGCCTAGTCGACGATCTTGAAGGAAATCGGCCTTGAATATCTGCGAATCTACTGCGAGGTTACAGAATAAAAAAAATAAAATAAAGAAAACAGACAAGATAGCGAATAAGCCTAAATAAAAGTAAATACGAAAATAATTTGGCGCAATTGGACGGCGTAGACTTAATAATGCCCTGAATAGTGAGACCGCACTTAAGTTAAGTGTCAGATAGGCGGGAAAGTACTTTTCGAACGCCCTTACTGATAAGTGTCACACACAGTCCCAAAGGACCTAACGGAGGACGACCTAACAGGACCCAAAGGTGTGATTAATGTACGCGGCATGTAGGCGATGTAGTACTTGCGACCCCTTGGTTTGTACATTTAAGGAACAATTAGGCCTCCTGTTGAATTGCGAAATTTGCACACCGAGTCCGGGTCCGATACTTGTAGGGTTGCATCATATGAATTAACTATTAAGCTTCGCATCTTCGCCGCTGGGAGCGCTGCAGCTCTCAATGTCGAATTACAACCCAGTTTCCCTTAACGGCGGCTATGCCCACTCAATTACAAAATTTTCTTTTAATGGCGGATAGCAGACGTCGCTCACTTCCGGTTTACATGGATTCATGCCGTCATTATTAACTGGTCGAGCCTGAAGCAAAATTAATTTGTAAAATTTTTGCAGATTTAGCTTCAGCTTGGAACAAAACAAATTTAATCCTTGCGTCCCACAAACACAACAAAGTGAATTGTGATTTGTGAGGTTAATTCTCCTCCGGCTGCAAGTAGGCCAACAAACGAAACAAGGTCAAAGTTCAACGTTTTGACTCGTTGGCGCACCAACAAAGCAATTTATCTTGCCTCACCCATTCATAAAATAGCCTAATAGCAGGACTATGGCGAGTTTTCACATTGCTAAGCCTATACACCCATCAATAATAATTGATAAGATGAAGGCCTAGGCTAATTAGTAATTAGCCTAGGCCTACATGTATGCATTAGTAGGCCTATACAAATATAACATTATTAAAATTTATTATTATTACTACTAGGCCTATTACTACTACTAGGCCTAGGGCTAGGTCTATTATCGCTAAATAATGACGTCATTTCAACTGATTTGTAAAATATTAGGTTAATTTTTACGTGCAGCTCATCCTGTCTAATCCCGTATGCTAATCGGGATCAATAGGCCTACACGTAGGCCCCTACGGATAACATCCAATTTCCAGTAGGCCCAACTAACGTGACATTAGTTTTATGCGCTACGAGCCTTACCACGCATTGATTTGTATTTAACGTATTTATTTATTAAGTAAATGCCTGTAAAAGGGCCTACGATCTGACACAAGTGCACCCCGCGTGCAGGTCAGTGTCCAGTGTCCACTGTCCAGTCCACACACGCAAACAATTTAGGCCTACATGTACATGTAACGAATTCACAAATACTGTAGGCCTACAAACGTGCAGCCTACACACAAACAGAAACCTGTTTACACAGTAAGTCCAAGTACGCATGTAAATAAGGCTGTTTAAACGCGAGAATGCCATTTTGTACGTCTTCTGGCAATTTGAATCATGATGAATTAAAAATAAAAATCTGTCACGAGCGAGCAAAGAGAGTTTACGACTTAACATGCATAATTGCATAGGCCTACTCAAATGGTAGGTCGGGTAAAATAGGACCTACCGGTAAGTCAAAACACAAATCAAGAGTAATTAATAATTATTAACTACCTGGTGTCGATGTCAATACCTCAATAATGTGCATGGCAATGAATTAGTGCCCCTTTCGCTCGGACATTATTAGTACAGGTATGACTACTATACTAGTCTAGTTAAAATAGCCAGACGGCCCAGAGGGTATCTTGAGCTCGGCCTTGTCTTTGGACCTAGCGCTGCATTTGGCCCGAGCTTATTTTTGCCCAAAGACATTTACTTCTTGCTATGTTTGTTTAAGGATTATATTGGATTAGGGAGCAGAGTCAATACATGTAGGCCTATCCAAATCCACGCATGTCCTTGGATACATTTTGGACTTTCCACTTTGAAATCTTGGGATTTGCTCCGGAATCATTTGTCATTTATTGGCAACGCTCATTCGAGATTCAAGGATTGGACCCAGGATTGGTGGTCGAATTAACGGATTCACACTTACAAAGTCTGGACATCCAAGGATGTTCAGACTTTGGGACCTTAGATTAGAATTTGTTCTGGATGTTAGGCCTATTCAAAGCTTTGACCTTTGACGATTTTAATTGGCTTAGCACATTACGCACTCGAAGGTGAAACCCATCCAAGGACCTGTCCAAAGACGTTGTTGCAAACTGTGGTCTTTACCTGTATGCGAGTGTCATGTGGCGGAAGGGCATGGTGAGCGTGGCCTCGATGGAAACGGACTTGCTGCAGCTCGGTCCGAAGTTGTACGTGGTGGCCGTCTCCTTGGTGGCCGCCTCGAAGTCGTAACCGCCGGAGTAGGACATTCGCCGCGATCTGTCGTACGATCCGTCGTACGACTGCTGAGGTAGAAGCAGCTGCTGCTGCAGCAGCAGTTGTTGTTGGGATCCGATGACGGCGGCCACGCTGTTGCTGGACGCAGTCTGCATGGCGACCGCGTCGTCTCGACTGCTGCTGTCGTCGCTGAGCACGGTGGCCGCCACGCTCGCCGAGATCTCGTCGTCCACGGACGACGACGTCGCGCCACCCGCGACTTCGACGTCGCTGGACGCGGCTGCGACCGCGTCCTGGTCGCAATCGTCGTCCTCCTCCTCCTGGTCGATGTCACTCACCATGAAATGGCCGCTGTGTATCGTCTCTCTGTACGTGCCGCTGCCGCTGTCCATGCGCACTCGACGTCCGGCGCGAAAATCGCTGCGACTACGCTCGTTCGACGAGTCGTCGTCGTCGTCCTGGTCCGCCGCCGCCATCGTCGTCCTCGACGCCATCGTCGCGTAAGAACACATACTAGGCCTCAACAACATTTAAACTTTTGAAACTTTTTTCTTTCCCTCTTGCCGTGTCACGATTGCTGCGAGCCTTTTTCCCAATTTCAAGCCTCTCAATCATGTAAATATGGCGCCTCTTACTTGATTCTTTTTCTGTTTTGCTGTTGTTTTGCTGAATTCTCTCTGTGCCAACGCGAAATCCGCCATCTTTTTTCCATCCTTCTCCTCTTCTTCACTTTTTCGTTCCGTTTTTCGTCGCCTTCGTTCGTCCTTCTTCGCCTTCAAGGTTGTTGCTTCGCATGTTGTTGCGAGGACTGTCGTCAATTCAATTTTCCTTTTATCCCTTGGCATTCCCTAGCCCACAAATAAACCACTGTCATTCACTGGCAGCGTACGCAACGCACGACGAAAAATGGTTTTAAAACTAAAAAAATGTTTTAAAAACCATAAACCTAAAACGAAAAACCAAAAACCTACAGCTCTAGTTTTAACCAGCACGTGCGACGCTGGTTAAAACCATAGGTGTAGGTTTTTGGTTTTTCGGTTTAGGCTTATGGTTTTTCAACATTTTTGTAGTTTAAAAACTATTTTTCGAAAATCGGTTATCTAAATCTTTACAGCACTATTAATATACTCGAGCGATCAGTTCAAATTTTAACCACCTAAACCACGTTACGTTACTTATTTTGTTTCTTAAAAACCAAAATTTCCAAAAACAAAATGTCGAAAAAATAGAATTTTTTGTATTTCTTTTGGATTTTGTCCCTAGCGGTTCGATCACACTGCCTCACCGCACCTCTATGACGTCACGCTGCATCGATATACACCCGCGCCCACTAAATAATCGACCATCATTGTGCATCGATGTTTTGTCCGCCATTGATGTCAAATTTTTGAATTTTGTGCAATTATTTTGGTATGCAAAAAATAACCTGGAAAAAATGCAATAAAAAGTGTTTTTTTAAGGATTTGACTAGAATTGAGTAATCGACATTTTATTTCAATGCCAGCGAGACAACATAATGAATTTATAATGATTGTACGCCAAGTTTAGGAGATTGACGTCGCTATAATTTAAAGTAGGTGTCAAGGTTCACGGCCTCATTTGGGAGGCGTCATGAGCGCGTGACGCACAGTTCAAAGGTCAACACGTGTTCACTGCCGCGGCCTTGAACTCGCGCACAGTGCTTATAATTAGGCTATTAAACCCCTAAATTTAATCTTTGAAATTGGATTTTCGCGGCTTCATTTTTATACTATCAATTTTATAGGCCTACTAGACACTAATTAGTAATTAGGCGTGAAATAAATTAACCAATCCACTGTTGCAGGCCAAAAAGAAATTTTAATTTTCCTCTAATTAATGGTTAATTAAATTTATTAAATAACTTAATTTTAATTAAGTACCGGTAGGCCTATACGTGTAGGCCTATGTTAATGATTTAGGGGCTTTTGGTCTACCGGTAATTAATTCACACATTTTAATCCTATAAGCTAGCTTAAAGGCTCTAGTCCTAATTTTGTTAGTAATTTATTTTAATTAACTGCATGCAGGTTTTAATTAACTAGGCCTAGCTTAACTAAAGTTAACTAAATTAATGATCAGCCTGTAACTAATTTAACTAATAAGAGCAATTAAAGCAATTTGACAGTATAAATTAAAGTTAGGCCAATTCAACTTAACTTTTAAATTGCTTTCATACCGTACTATACTAATTTAGTTAATTAAATTACATTGTTTAATTACTATTAATATTCATTATATACATTAGATTAATTACTATTGATTGCATCAGCTTAATTACTATGCCTATTAATTACATTAGTTTAATTACTATAGTTAAATTAATTACATTAGTTTAATTACTATTAGTTAAATTAATGTCATCAGTTATACCTGTAGGTCTAGTTCAGTTAAAATATATTTAAATATTCTTGGAACATAATACATAAAAATCTTCTTCGAATGTAATTTTTTTGTAATTATAAAAAGTTAGATTGTAACAAAATAAATCAATTAGCACCTATCGCAGTGGGCCTATAATGTTAGGCTTGATTTGCAAGGATTTTAGGGCTTTTCCACACAAATAAATAATCGCCAAGGCCTACAATATTTGTTTATCGTTGCCTATAGGCCTATCGGTAAGACCTAGTCCTACTTTACAAAAAAATACATATACCGGTAGGCCTTTAGGTAGACCTACGGTAAACAATTTTCTGTTTACAGAACTTTTTTGTTGATTTTAGACAAGGCAATTTTTGTTTATTTTAGAAACCAAGTATATAGACCTATAGGGTTAATATTGATTTTCAATATTTTTGTTTACAAACTATGAAACTAATTTATAATTTTATAGGTAAAAGTTTATTATTCTATTTATGCTATCGAATATTTCAGCGGCTTTAAAATGATGGATACAGATACCGGATCGACGTGCAACGAGAGGCAACCGTTGGTCGTCGACGGGCGTCGGCGAAGCGGCGAGATCAACGGCGGAACGACGACGACGACAACCACCACGTCGGCGAATCCTTTGCAACCGTCACCATGGGATCGCCGGATCGGTTCCTTCGCCATTCTGTTCACGCTGACGCTGGAGCGAGTCGCTTTCTACTCACTAGCAGTTAGTCCAGATCGCCAATCATCGTTAACGTTAGAAATCAAACAATTAGCGTATTAATTTTATTTATTGATTTGACTTATTTCTATTTAATATAGGCGAACCTTTTTCTCTTCCTGAATCGGGATCCGTTGAACTGGATGTCGTTCAACGCGATGACGGCGTCTTATGTGTTCACGGGCGTCGCTTATCTTACGGCGATCATCGGCGGCTGGATAGCCGACGCCTATCTGGGTCGCTTCCGAACGATAATCGCCGGACTTCTCCTGTACGTGACCGCCTACATGGGCCTCGCCTACGTCACCTACTACGGTCAGGACTTGCCGCCCATCTGCCACGACAGGTCGAGGGACATGTCCATCGACGGACCAGGCGGCCGTCTCATCAGCAACATGTCGGCCAGTCAGCTGTGGCGATTGATAGCCGATCTTCGAGCGCCGTCGCCGCGATCCATCGACGTAGCTGTGAACGACGGTCGAGTGCCGCTCATGACCACGCTGATGCATCACGAGAACTGCAGCTGGCTCATTTATCTCGTTCTGGTCGCTGTAGGCTTCTCGGTCGGCACTGTCAGAGCCAACATTGCGCCGTTCGGAGCCGACCAGGTAGAACATCGAATAAAAAATAATCCATTGTTCTGTAAAGAAATATAAAATTAATTTGCAAAGTTGAATAAATAGTAGGTTACATTGTGCAAAGGAATTAGTCCTAATTATCTACAAATTTTTTTGCAGATTAGGTTTATTTTTATTTTTTACAGATAGTTTTAATTCCTTTCCTTTGAGGAATTTTTTAAAATATTGTTAATCAACATTTCTGTAAATAAAGATAACTATTTTAAATGAAATCTAAAGAGAGAACTTACAATAGGCCTACTAATATTGTGAATGTTCAAATTAATTTGAACAACAATGTAAATACAATTTACAAATTAATTAAAACAATCTGTACTAAATTTAGACTTTTAAATTAATTCTTGAAGGTTGAGAATGCTGGAGAGGAAGCGACGCGACGTTTCTTCAACTCTTTCTACTGGTGCATCAACATCGGAGGTTTCGTTGCTATCGGTGGTGTCGCCTACGTCCAGCAAGCGTACGGCGACGGTTTCTTCGTCGGCTACCTGATGGCAGTGGCCGCCCTCGGTCAGTCCATATACTGTCATTGCTAACTCACGTTATATCTTTGAAATAGTGTATGAACCGCTTTCTTTGTAAAAAAAACAGCTCTGGCGATTGCTGTGTTCATGGCCGGCCGTCCTTTCTACACTGTTCGCAGGCCGACGGGCAGCGTCCTCGTTGGCGTCCTCAAAATAGTGCACGAGGCTTTCAGACCGCAAGAGCTGCGCCAATTGATAAGAGGAAGGTGCTCTCAACTAATTTATTAATTAACAACTAATCAAATCAATTAATAAATAATAAAACCTAAAGGAATTGAAAACTAATCAAATAAGCTCACGTGAATGCACGTAGGGTGGACGACGTCGACTCGCCATCGACGTCCGGCACTCGAAACGGAGGCGTGGTCGTTGGTGCCATAGTGACTTCGGGACCTTCACGCCTGGACATGGCCAAAATTCGTTACGGAGGAAGCTTCACTGAGTCCGCCGTCGACGACGTCAAGGCACTCGGCAAGATATTGATCGTCTTCACTGCCCTCATTCCCTTTTGGGTCCTCTACTTCCAGGTAACCTTGATGATTCTGCACGCACTAACACAATTACCTGCACTGACCTGAGTTTTTAAATGTTGTCCTCGATCTATTTGGCAACTCTAGATGCAAACCAGTTTCATCGCTCAGGGACTCCACATGAAACTCAATCCGTTCCCATTTCATCTGAGAAACGCCACTGGGAACTCGACCATTGACAACACATTCACGGTTAGTGCATGTGCTCGCATGCGGACCCTGAATGTAATAAAAAAAATTGCAAACATTTATATATGGCCTAAGTACATTAAGTGAATAAATCTTGGACTCGACTCCGTCGGGCCACGGGATTTAAATTTTAGTCAAATCACCCATTTTGAAAAATTAAGATTCCGGCTGCGTGGCTAACCTTGTTCGACGTCGTCTTCCTGTTGATTTTAATTCCACTGATGGACCGAGTCGTGTATCCGTTTCTGGACCGTCGCCAATTGCACTTGGGACTGCTCACCAAGATGTCCATGGGCATGATGGCCGCGCTGGCTGCTGTTTGCGTCGCTGGATGCCTCGAGTCGTATAGACTACATCTCATTCACACCAAGTAGGTCTATAAATGGTCTAGATCAAAAAAGAATAAAGAAAAAGTTTAATTCTGGACTTAATTTTAGTTTTTTATTTTCTTTCAGCAACTCGACTCTGATCGTGCAGGTCGTTGGCAACACCACTTACGTGGCGGCGGATCTCTGGATTTTTTGGCAGGTTCCGCAGTACATGCTCATCGGAGTTAGCGAAGTGTTTGCCAGCGTTGCCAGTCAGTATTTTTGCCTTTTTCTGTGTCTTGAAGCATTCGCCCAGTCAAAACAGATGTACTTTGAAGTTGAAACCAGAAATAAATAATTTCTAAATTATATTTATATTGAAATTAAAAGTAATTTAATTTAACTTGAGATTACAATTAATTATAAGTAATTCGAAGGGCATGAAATTAAAATTAATTTGA
>JAQIYI010001267.1:0-12623 GCA_034700265.1 Polyzonium germanicum
CGAGCACGGTCTTCGATACCGGGTATCGATACCACGGTGCTCGATACTTATTCCCTCTACCCCAGCGACATCGAGTGACCGCAAGCTGAAGTATGCACCCCCTCTTCGCTAAGCGGTACGCCCCCCCCCCCCCTCACTACTGAAAAACCGGTTAGTGTCCAGACCTGTATGTAAGACCGTGCACCGAATAAGTTCTGAAATGCCACGCCTTCAACAAAATGGCGCCAGATTGTCTGATGACGTCGCGTCATCAAATGGCGCGCCAAATTTAAATGAATCGACGGAAATTCTTGAGACAAAATGCAATTCAATGTTAACTTGAACTCTTGGTATAAATTCATTAATACATTTACAACAATACGACCAACAAGTACCGTACTAAAATAATCGCCTTGCATAATTATATTTAATATAATTTAATTATATTTAAAGAATATACCAGTAATTTGATTATATTTAATTAATTATAATTTAATTATTCATCTCCTAGAGTCCTATATATATAAACGCGGCGTCTGAGTCTGTTGAAAAGGCAGAATTCAACCGTGAGTTCTAACTACTGGTAGTGTTGGCGTGGCGTAGTGGTTATTGCCATCGCCCCAAGGGTCCCACCCAATCCAACGTTTTCAGGATCGAACCCCTTGCGGGCCATCTATTAAAGTTGGTGGGGCTTAAGGAAGTCTCATGGGTTCGTCCCCCTCTCCGTTTACGAGGGCCATGGCACTGGCGCCGTTTCTGGCGTCAGCGCTAAAAATGCATTTTTTTAAAAATATATATACCCCTCACACCCCTGAATTGGGTGGCACCGTGGGGGGATGGCCTTAACCACTGCGCCACGCCGACACTAGATAGAGCTCAGTGTTGAATAGTTAGGCCTATATAAAATGGACAATTTAATATTTGTGAGATCGTGGGAAAGTTTCCTTATGAGGTCCAAGACCCCATGTTGAGTCTATGGGGCTAATTACAGGAAGCTACCCAAAGCTCTATGTGGCCAACCAGAAGTTGTCCTATACAGCATGTAATTAAGTCTTAATGGCCACCTGTAAGTTGTCATAAACTATCTTGAGTGTATTGGGCAAACCGGAAGTGGTCCACAGACCGTGTTTTATTCAATAAGGTCAACATAAAACGATTTCATCCCATGGGCACCCACTTGTGGGCGCGGGTGCCCTAGTAGACTAATAATTTAATAAATAAGACTTGCTACCGGTACCCCTAATTATTGTTGAGGATTTATAAAAGGTTCAAAAGTTATTGGGCCTACTAGAATAAATAAAATTTATAGATTTATTTTGTACGAGGATAAACTTGATCACGTGACAAATAAAATACTGTATTTCAAGGTCAAAATAGAATATTCCTCAAAATCAATCAAGTACAGATGCACGTGTATATTATATATTAAAAATCTCAACAAAAAATATTTGGTACCAATTAAATATGCAAATAGTTATGAATTTTTTATAATAATAATTGAGTCGTTGATTATAATTATAGGAAATACGTTTTTGGCTGGATCACATTATACAAGTAATTACGAGTAGCCTGACTAAAGATAAATACTTAGTACATTGAAAAATAATTTAGCGAAAAAATTGATCACAATAAGTCGTATGAACTCATCATCAATCACGTACCTCGATCCACAAGTTGCGATTAAATACTAAAATAGGAGTAAAAAAATCTTTGGCTCAGAATTTAAGAAGAAAAAACGTCTGTTCTTGCAGACTTAATACAGAGCGATATCTGACCAGATCGAGAAATCACCTGACCAATTAATCAGCTTGACTAAGTTTTTTCTTCCTTTTCCTTATATGTAAAATGTATGCAACCTATTGGCAAGTGGAGGAATCACGTTTCAGAATTAGGCCTAGGACCTACTGAAACAAATGCAAAATACTTGACCAGAGATAATAAATTAATCCACCAAGAATTGACAAGAGTTTACAGTTAGACTAGAGCCTTTTAAAAATTTGAACCTCGATATTCTGATGGCTAGCCTTATAATTTCATAAATAATGTGTATAAATGACGTGTATAAATATACAGGGTGGATCCATTTGGAAAGGTCACTTTGTAAAAATTGAAAACTCGACACTTACATGTAAGATCCATCAAAATTGTCCACTTTTTCGGGTACCTCGTTGGGGTCCTTTTGACCCCACTATCATACAAAATAAAATAAAATGACCTAAATAATAAAATTTAGATAATTACCACGAGACCTTTTCAAGCGGGCACCCTGTAATCGAGCTGTATAATGCTTAATTTATTTAGAGCGATGGGACGTCTCCACCGTTCGGACAGGCACCATCGTTCGCCTCATGACCAACACACTGAACGACTGGAACATGGCCACTGTCCCACATGCCTGGACCGCACATTTCACACAGACCATGGACGGTGCACGGAATTCTGGGTATCTGCCGGAACTGGTATAGAAGACCTCGAGCCTGAAAGGTATTTTGCAATTAAGAACTAGAAATTCAATATAAGTACTGCCTGATGACTGACCTTGCGGAGGACCAGCTCGCCATTCATGTGGCCGGAGAGACTGCTAAAGTAGAGTAACATCTCGTCCGGATTCATTCCTTGCTCGATGACATCATCGCTGTAGATGGCCATGATGGCCACGCACAGGAACAAGTGGAAATAATCTGTTTGATAGTGGGCCCAACACGAACACCACATTTTCAAGGCGTCGCTCTCTGCGAATTCTCTCTGCGCTCAAAAACAAAAATCCAATCAAGATTAATTCTGATTGGAGTATTAATCAACTTATTAGCAGTATTTGGATGTACCTTGAAACAAAGAAGGATCCAGCGATGGCAGAAGAGCAGTTCCATGGCGTCGTGATGCGCTTGCAGGTGAGCGTAGAATTTTGGCAGCATGAGCCGAATTAACTCTCGAATGAAATTCTACAAAATATGGAGATGTTTGACGTATATAAACTGTGAATCTTAAATATTTTTTCGATTCTCACAAGAATTAAGACTTTTTTTATCGTTCTAACCAAATGTCTGTCCATGTCGTTGTCCTTGGGTGAACTGATGAAAATGGTGCGCTGCATGAGGCCAACGAAACACCAGAACGTGTCCGATTCGTCCTGAATTTCGGTGAGCAATGGAGCCAACAGGTCGGACATGCCTTGCGTGTAACCCATCGTCGGATTGTAGACGGCATAATTCAACAAGATGTTTCTTCAAACGCATCCAATAAAAAAATGTTATTTTTTATTCGACTTCAATTATATTTTTCAGGCACGATGCATGCAACCAAAAGGCCACCTCATGATCTCTAAGTTAGGATTTTCGTCGCCAGCGAAGAACGGATTTGAGCGATCCGTCCGCACAACGTCCTTCTCAACCGTGCACTGAATGTTTCGCCAGAACGCCTCCTTATCGGACTCGGTCATCGTTCCCCTGAAAACGATTCTTCAAGCCAAGTCTTTTCACCAAGAAAGAAAGAACTAATTAAATAAATTAAATCAACCTTTTCTTCCGGATGGCCTGATATTCCACGAAGCGATTGTTTCGAATTTGCTCTCGGTCTTCGTAAGTGGACATAAAAGGATAGTAGTGGAGGAGGAACGGCCAGGCGGTCTTGCTAATGGCGACGTCCAAACCGCCGAAGAAGATCGCCTGAAATTACCGGTATTTAACCACTGTCAATTAATTAATTCATCAAAAAACAGTTTGAACCGAATTGTTAGTCTTATCTGAATAAAATGTAACCTTTCTCAGGAGGAATTCTTCCTCGATCTGGCCATCGTCATTCAAGTAGGAAGCCCAAACTAGGTCGTCCACCAGGCCGTACTGACCTTCCTCTGGATGGCACTCTTCTTGTGTGATCTGCGGCCGCGAAATGGAAAACTGACGGTACGGACAAGTTGGATCACTCTGTTAAAAATAGTCAATGAGGGAATTGTAACCTTTAAGTCAAGTTAAGACCTTACGCTACTTTATTTTCTGAATATATTGCCGGTACCTTGGCCGCCTGAGCCGCGACGAAGAGGTCCCACTTCTCGAGTTCTCCAGCGAGTCGATCGAGTCCCTTTAGAATAATATTTTTTACAAACTATACGTATATCCTGCTTAATAAATGCGTTCGTAATTTAATCGCTATTTTGTTCTTGCGTACTCACTCCATGGTGAAAGTGCAGGATCTTGTACTGGCTTTCGCGACTGGCGACCACCAGCTGACCACAAGTGCACTCTCGGTTACTGAAGAAGAGCCTGAGGGACCGCATCTGAGCTGAAATGGAATACAGTATATTAAAATCTACATTAAAACACATTCGTTTAAATCCATTTAAATAGCTTTTAAAAATTCATTCAATTTTGAATTTATTATAACTTGATCCAAGGTTTTAAGCCTACTTATAATTACTGATTTTGAATTAAAATAGATAGTGAAAGTTAAAATAAAACTATATATTTTTAATTTATTAATTGCAAATGTATGTGGTAAGCCCAGAGCCGTGAACTAATAATCCGTACCAAGGTTGACCGAAAAGAAGCTGCACGACTGCCTGGTTGTCTGATTGGGGCTGAGAGTTTCGCTTCCTCCTCCTCCTCCTTCTGGCTGGATGCCAGTGCACTCCGGAAAGTGGAGCTTGTGAACGGCGGCCAGAGATTCCGGAGTTCCCTCCATATAATAAGACGACAGATTCGGACAGTTTGGACGCGACGGAAACGACGCTTGCGCATCGTGATCAGTCGGTGACGTTGGCACGGAGCTCGGATCACGGTTGGACGTGGTCGACGTCACCGAATTAGCGTGGTCATCGTCGTTCAAGTCGCCGGGACGAGTGACGGAGATGTCCGGAGGAGCATTCGCGTAACAATTGTTATTATCTAATTGTGAATGATCAGCCGCCAAGCTGTTGGCGTCATCTGTGCGACTGAGCGTGAGCCTTAGATCGGCCTTCCTGCTGACATGGCGTATTAATACATCTTCAAACTCAGCCGATTGGTAAAAATTGACGTCGCCACGCTTGATCGTACTCGACTGATCGGATTGCAAGAGAGGACTAACAACGTCATCGTCCGAAACGATGTCGTTTAGACCGGTAATCATGGCTTCCAGAGCTTCGCGCACTTCTGCTGGACCAATTGGCTGCGAGGAATCGCTGATGGACTGGCTGTCCGGTGATGGAAGAAGGGCTCGATGGCCGGATGCTTCATCCGCGGAAGGAGCTGGATTCAAAGAGCGATTGTTGGTGCTCATATTCGCGTTCCTAAGGAAAAGAGCAATTAATAGTATAACTTTAAATTGTCCAATGGACAGCATGGAGAATCATAATAAACGACTCAGGAATGATGCCGAAAGAAACTTAAAATGAACTGCATGTAACATAACATGAAATCGCGAACGGATCCGGCCTCTTAAGTTAGTTACCCTTTGGAAGGCATGGTGTCAGCGCTACTAAGAGAACTTGGTCTTCGCTCTGCAGAACTGCAGGGTATGCCTTCTGCACAATAGGAAAACGCGGGCAAAGAATTTCTGGAAGATGAACGCCACACAGGACTTGGACATGCGCTACTGCGCGTACTGCGACATGGCGAGGTCGACCTAAAAGAAAAAAAACCGCCTAAATAAAACAGGATTTAACATTTAAATTTCGATTTTTTCTTCTTGCAATCAGGCCTATAGATGTACAATTGTACATACAAAGTTGGAGTTCGGTTCTCTATGCTGCGAGGATTCTTCTTGAGCGACGTGTTTGGAATCCAGGTGAGAATGAGCGTGGGATGACAGCCCTAAGAAACCCAAATTACCGGTATGACATCAAAAATTCCAAACTAGTTTAGTTTAATCAACGGACAATTCATTCTTTGAATTTGCTACCTCGTCGTTGCGCATTCTGATGACCAAGTAGCCAGGACGGTGTTCCGCGTCGCTGCGCAGCGGCACCGGTGGATGGACGCAAACGTTGTTCTTGCAGTAGATGATCTCACCGTCGTCGGTCGAAGCTGCTGGCGAAGTGCCAACGAACGAGGACCGACGATAGCTGCCACTGATCGGCTGACCGAGGACGACGTCCGTGTCGGATTCATCGTCGCTCGATCCTCCGAGGATGGCCGAAGAAGCTCGACGAATGAACCCGGCGAACATCCTGTAGCTACCGGCACGTGTCGAGGTGCGGGCTATGTTCGACCGACATCCGTTAAAAGTCGCACGGCTGCATGCAAGAACAAAGATAAGTTTTCGGAAATTAATTTTTCAATCCGGTTAATTACCGTACTTGACTAAATCTTAGCACTAAATCATGCAGTCGTAGAGGTATTATTAATTACAATAATTAATGCACCTACAATATAATAGTACGTGTAGCCTGTAGGAGCGGACCTGTTAAATTACCCGCAACGTGACGCGTAATTTAATTAATATTTTAACTACACGCACGTGTAGTTAAAATGTAAAATTAAACCCCCAGCTAGGCCTACCTGGCTGCATGCACATCCAACATTTATTTCAATGCATCACGTATACCGGCGTACTAGCATGTTCATGAGCTCATTATATTCATAATTGAGCAACCAGTGCAACCTTCACATGATTTATTTCATTTAAAGATCATGCACTTGAGCACTTGTTAGATTGGCACTACAAGCAATTAAATTTGTTGGATTTGGTCATCTGGACTCATCGTGACAAGCCAACGCAACCTTTTGTCTTTGACAGCTGGCCAACGAGCTGGAAGCGAGCGACATGCGATAAAATTCGCTACCGGTAGTCAGAATCCAACAGCTGTAGTCACATGGCGCGATTTACATACGCTCAACAAGTGGCGACTTTTCACTTATGAGTGCGGTACAGCAGATTGAAATTTGACAAATTGAATGCATGGAAATGAGTCATTTGATCGATACTAAGAAAATAACAAAAAACAATCATGCGGAGCGAGCATATGTTATCTGCACGCGCGCGCATGAGTCATATGAGCCAATATGACGCAGCTCAAGTATGGCACTGTCGCCCCTCAGCCCTCACCTTTATTATTCCATGATTTCTTATCAAATATTTTAGAAATCTCAACGTTTTCTTTTGATATTACTAAAATTTGCAAATATTTACTACTCAAATGACTTTTAAACGCCTCATACACCGCCCCCCACACCGCTGTTTACAAATTACAAACAAAATTCATAATCTAATTTCTTCTTTTTCTAATCGCTTGATTCGCTTCTTTTTGAATATTCATTAGCCGTTTAGGCATTTTTGTGCCAGTTTTAGACATAATACGACATCAATCCTGGGGTTGTATCAATAGAACAATAACAGCCTAGGAGATGAGCAGTGGGAATCGAACCCATGACTCCCAGCCGTGAATTTTCTAGGACATCAACAAAAGCGGATCACTTTAGTGGGTCAGCCACAGGGCGCCGCCATACGCAGCCTGTCACGTGGCGTCGTCTGGCGGAGAGATAGAACATCCTCGTCACGTGTTCTGCGGCGCTACCGGTGCGCCGTCCGCCTTTCATTCAAGATTTCACGATTTATTTCTGAAATTTGTTTTTTTTTACTTTAAATTTTTTATTTTTTGGCACGGTTGACTGCATGCGTGTGGCTATGAGGGAAAACGTTGCTTAGAAAGCGATCAGCAGTTTACGATCGACCGGATTATTGTACTTGTTCGTCCTCCGTAAAACCTGTAAGTACAAATTAAATCTCTTCTGCACGCGGCCATCAGCAACTCGTAATTCTATGTTCATGTCGTCATTCTGACGTCATGTGCTAACTACTGCCAGTGCATGTAGCACTACTCACTAGTCACTAGTCGAGTGCACGCGTGATGCACTGGGCTTATAATTATAAAAATACATTTGAAACACGGCTAGGACCACTATTTAATTGCGGTCATGGATTGATCGAGGCGCGCTTGAGTTTGACTTGAGCACGCCTCACACAAGCCATTGCTTGTGCATTCATAGAACACCCTGTAAATGCACAGCTGACTATCTCCGCATAAGTTCCACATGCATGGATCACGTATAATTTTGGTGCGAATTCGCAGGCGATCACGTGAGTAATTGTCTCACATGCTTATATGATGGTCAAAAGCTAGTGCTCACTAGATGAGTTCGCATGCGAATTTAACGGAAATTCGTAGCAAAGATTCGTCCATGTGCTTCAAGTCTTGAATCAATTGTGTGCACACCCTGTAAATTAATTTTACACCCTTTAAATACAGGGTGTTATAAAGTAAATCTCCATCACAACATGAATGGCATTTAGTCATTACTCGTGAGTCATCACCATGGCTTAACTAAATTTATAACTAGGCCACAACGCTTGGAGATTAATCATAGGCCTACTTATAGTCTGAATGTAGATTAATATTGCAGCCGCGCCAGTCGATCAGCCATGTCTTTTCCCAACAAAGAGGACCGAAAAAAGTGCTGGGATTCTCGAGATCGTTATTGGGAGTGTTTGGACAAGCACGACGACGACCAGACAAAGTGCGGCGACTGCAAGGCCAAGTACGAAGTGGCGTGTCCTAGCCAGTGGGTGCGTGAGTCATTTAACGTTTTGCAATAATATCGCATCAAAAGCATAACGGCATTCAATTAAGTCATCCCATTTCTATATGGTTTCA
Organism: Polyzonium germanicum; assembly: GCA_034700265.1. Lineage (NCBI taxonomy): Eukaryota > Metazoa > Arthropoda > Diplopoda > Polyzoniida > Polyzoniidae > Polyzonium > Polyzonium germanicum. The sequence continues at coordinate 8,606 of JAQIYI010001267.1, forward strand.
ATTTGATGAATCTCCGCAGGTGAAGCACTTTGATCGCAAGCGAAATTACCTAAAATTCAAGGACAAGATCGAGAGCGACGGGTACGAACCGATCGACGATCCCAACTCTGATAAGTTCAAAAGCAACAAACGCACTGGTGCCGGCTCTTTTAGTCGGCCCCCTTGACGCTTCATTGACTTCTAGACAGTACACATGTAGTTTATATTTAAACACGCTCTAATCAATTAGATTGACATCAAATTTGATTTGCATTAAAACTATGCGACTAATCGAGGATGGCTTAATCTGAATATCTGTCTGTCGTAGAATTTTGGCTGACATGTATGCGTATGGTACGCCTACATATAAATATATACATGTAAGGCATTTAGGCCTTCCTAATTTAAGAAAAGTTCGATCACCCGAGCGTTAACAAGCATGTATTTTTTCTAATTTACACGTAGGCTTGATTTGTAATTCAAATAGAAAGAAATGAAGAATTTTATTTTGCATCATAAGTTGGCGCATAAAGGCAGGCCTAATTGCAATGGAATTTTGATGGGTGGGTGAGCAGGTCATATATAGAGAGTGTGAAAGATAAGAGAGCGAGCTTTCTATTTTGGGATATTTATTACGCGGAATTATTAGAAAGTGCAAAACGAATATACATTGTAATACTCGTGGAGCCTCGTCACCCTCCAACCTATTTGTGTCCACACGAGTGTCGCGCGAGCTGCGCCAGAAATAGCTTCTGTGTTTTAATCTTCACAGTTATTTCTATTTGAAAATGCGGCTTGTTTTACTTGTTTTTTGGCAATCCACTTCACACCGGATGTGTGTGTGTTGTGTGTTTACAACTGGATTGAAGCACGTACGTGCACATAGGCACGAATAACGCCCCGGTTGTCACCAAGTTTTCATGAACATGCATTAACTTTGAAATGTATCCAGAGAAATCTTGAAATATTTCTAATTTTGCATAAAGGTCTAGGACTTTTACGAGTCTTTATGAAATATGCGAATGCTTACAAAAAAATAGGCCTACGATCACGGGCTCGTAGGCCTACTTTCTAATCGAGTAAACCTTTAAAAGTAATATGAACGTACTTTTTTTATTTTGCACCATGCACGAACGCATGAATTGACAAGAGTTAAACAGATTTTATTTAATTCTTTAAAATCAATTTTATTCATTATTCAATCAATTATTTATTGTTTTTCAGATTGTGTTCGCTGAACGGAGTATTGTTGCCTCATTGTCCACGTTAAGTTTAAAATTATTTATTTCAAACGTTACATTGTTCAAACCTTTAATTTAAACGTTATATAAATTCTATTTGGAATTTAAGGTTTTAAAAAAAAGGTTCTCAAATTCTGAAAAACCGTAGGCCTAACATTTAGCCGTCTGATTTTTGTATACCGTACCTCTGGAAGCAATTAGTAATTTGGAATGTAAAACGATGCGGAAAATGAGGTTTGCCTAGAAACTTGCAGCTCTTGTTACTTCATGCCCTCATAGTGTTGCACCGGATATTGGTCTTTGTAAATCTCGACGTGAGCTTTCGATTCGTCCATCTGTTCTTTAATGTGCGGCGGCATTTCGTCGTAGACGTCGCTGAACATTGTCGGATGAGGATTGGCCTTCAATTTCTTCTCGGCTCGCACGAACGCTTTCATCACCTGCGAACGAACGGGTGGATGGACGGAATGAAAAATCGAAACAGAGCAGGGCCACAAGGTTAGCATGCAGCAGATTTTAGTTTCACCCGCTCCTTGGATTCGTCTTTCCATTTCTTCTCTTGATCCTCGTCCCACCAGCCCTGATTAAGCATGTAGTTCCGCAGACGCGAGATCGGATGGTCGACCTTGTCCCAATGACGCACTTCGTCCACCGACCTGTTTGCCAAAATAATTTAAGTTAATTAGAGCACTACTAACAGTGGTCTCTTTCTGTTCGCACTAGTATGAAGTCATCGCACATGCACGTTAACACTGAAATCTGATCTCTGCAGGTGAAACATTTTGACCCCAACTCTGATAAGTTCAAAAGCAACAAACGCACTGATGGCGACTCTTTTATTTTTTGTTTTTGGAAATTTTTTGAACATTTGTAAAAGTTTTCCCTCAACTTAGTGTTTTCAGTGATTGCCTATCTTAAAGGGGGAATCTTTAATACAAACTAATTCAAACTTACCTGTAAGCAGTGCTGTCATCAGAAGTGCTATGATGACCGAGCCTGTACAAATTAACCATAAATCTAAGATTATTGATTAATTAAATGTGATTTATCATATTATGTTAATGAATTAAGTAGGTACATAACCTGTAAGTCATGGCTTCAACGAGGACGGGTCTGCTCTCGTCGACGGCTATGCGTCTCGCCGACTTGGTCACGTTGTAGACGGCCAGCGTGTCGTTACCGTCCACTCGTATAGAGGTGATTCCGTAAGCTGGTCCGCGACCCGCGATGCCATCTCCACGGTACTGCTCTCTGGTTGGCGTCGAAATGGCGTAACCGTTATTACGACTGCATAAATTGAAGGACTTAATTTTATTTTCTTCCTCGTACTTATGGACTGACGAGAATAAAAAGTACCAGAAAAAGATGATCGGGCAATCAAGAGTTGCGGCGAAGTTGAAGGCCGCGTGGGCGTCGCCTTCGCTAGCTGCTCCTTCGCCGAAGTAGCAGATGACGCAGAGACCGTTGTGAGCTCTTTTGTAGGCGTACGCTGATCCCACAGCTAAATTAAGGAGATTTCAAATATATATCATACAAACGTCGTTGACACTTCATGCAACCAACCCTGTGGCATCTGCGTGGACAGCGGAGAAGAGATGGACACGAAATGCAACTTCTTTGAGCCATAATGCACGGGCATCTGACGCCCCTGAGCGACGTCATCGCAATTTCCGTAACATTGGTTCATGAACTCATCGAGCGTGAAACCACGCCACATCAGCACGCCTAGAAATATAAATATTTGAAAATCAATTTTTGATGAACACGAGGACGATCGATCGACATTTTGACGCTTTATAAAGCTTATAAATCTATAATTATTGAAGGACTAAATGAATATAGTACCAGCCTCCCTGTATTGCCCATATACGAGGTCTCTGTCGTCGAGCGCGGCAGCACTTCCAACGTGCGTGCCTTCCTCGCCGTAATTCGTCATGTAAAATGAAATTCGCCCCTGTCTCTGCGATTCGTACAATATCCGATCCATCGTGTTAAGCAAGGTCATCTTGCGATACATCTTGACGACTGTGTCCTTGTTCAGCTGTTATCAAAGCGAAAACAAAAGAATTTAAGTACCGGTAATTATTAATTAATAATGTACTGAGTATTATTTCGTAATCATAAACGTATTATTCCAATTAATTGAAATCAATTACTTTTGGGTCCTCGGCTGGATTCAAAATTGTACCCATGCGGTCCATGACGCGGTACACGGGAATTCCATCGTACAGATCTTGCTTCACGAACTGCAATTTCTCTGTCCATCTGGACTTCGAGCCTGGAAAGTCCGGCCTGGTGTCATCGACATCGACCGTCGTCGGACAGTTTGGATCAACATCGACATGAACAGGACTCGATAATTGCTATAGTAAAGAGAAGTCATTGCTTATAGAGTATGCGGAGCAATTACATATGCACAGTATTCATACAGTATGGACTACTAGAAGACTCAAATGACACGTTCACAGTAAAAGCTAAAACATGCAATTACTGAGCATAAAGATACGCACCAAAGCGTATCTTAACTTGGCTGGTTTCATATTTGTCGCGTACGATCACATGCAATGAAAGCAAAAGATACAAAAACGTAAGATATTTAATTTCAATGCAAGCCAAGATATGCAGGAGCAGATCGAGCCACATTTTATACGAGGTACATTCAAAAAGGAACCGGACGTGGTACATAACTTCATTACCATTAATAATGAGAAGTTTTAAAAGGCGCCACCTTCGAAGTAGTGTCCTTCTGCTACCACACACTTTTGCCAGCGAGTGTACCACTGCTTGAAACAGTCCGA